>JAOUQT010316563.1:0-37308 GCA_025769995.1 Xyliphius kryptos | reverse complement strand
ACAAAAGGAAGTCCTGGTTTTAGTTACTTAGAATCGGACAATAATTGTATGCAGTTTAAATTTAATTATGAAATTAAATAAAGGCATTCCTAAGGCATGTTCATAGCATGAACTTTGCTTTGCTAGTCGTATTTTTTCTTAAAGAATAAATCAAACATAAAAATTGAAGAGTGAAACTTGATTAACATGACAACAAAGCCGTTCTTTTCTAAACTGCATTCCTATAATCTATCCATCCATTATCTTCCACTTATTCCTCTACTAGGGTCACAGTGGGGTTCCCCATGCCCATCCAGGGAAGAACATCTTGGGTGCTGGGCAGATACACCCAGGACAGGGCACCAATCTATCAGGGCACACACTCACTTGCACATCCACACACACGAACATACACTATACAGGGAAATTTAGAGCATACAATTTTCCTGGAATCCATGTTTTTGGACTGTGGGAGGAAAACAGAGAACCCACACGAACACGGGGAGGACATGGAAACTCCACCTAAATTGGGATTCAAACTGGCAATCCTAAGCACTGAGAGGAGAACGTGCTAACCACTAAGCCACATTCCTATAATGACTATGATTTTTTTTCCCCAGCAAAATTCAAGAGCACATGTGCAGACTAGGACCACCGCATAATATTTTCACAGGGCAAGTGGTAACAAGAAGGACTGGTGTTTTTTTAAGGGTCTGTCAGAAAAGACAGAAAAGAATGGGTACACAAAAAAGAGTAAGGGGTGAAAAGTAAAGAGTGAAGGGGATGTTTGATATGAGCAGACATGTCTGTTCATGGTCTATATTGTCTGCTTTTCCATCATAGCTGACATGCTGTGGATGATTGGTAATGAATGAAGAGGAGGCAGTGCCACAAATACAGGGAAACTGGTGGCACGTGAGGGTTGAGGAGTCTGCGTAGTGTTACAAAAAATTGCTTATATGCGCTGCAGGCCTTACTGGGTTATTCGGTTTAGAAGAATGAGCAATGCTTTAATTTAGGGTAACAAGACTGCTGATGATGGATGGGGAAAAAAAAAGAAAAGACTAAAAAGAACAAGGCAAAGACAAGAGACCTTGGATAAGACTAAAAGCTAGATTATGCCTATGAGATAAATGCACACACTGATAGATGCGTCTTATTTCTCTCGTGTTCCTACCTGTTTAAGTGGTATATATGATGCACGGGAGCTTTCTAGTGATTTATTATTTTCTCCATCGTATACTGAATCACAAGCTACTGATGATTTCTTTAAACCACAACACACCCAGAGCCTGACCACAGACCTCTCAACATGTTCTCCTCCCTGTGTTTGTCAGTCACACCAGATTTCACAAAGACAATATTACACTTCATACAAATTAAAACCCACCATGTGTGTATTTGTGGTACAAATGCATAAAAACAAATACTACAAAAACATCGACGTAACATTATCAAAACATTTCAGCGCTGGTTTTGACATTGTACAGTTTTGAGGTTTTGTTCTTGTACACATATTCAAAAACTACAGTTTGGCAGGACAGAATCAAAGAAAGCATCACTGCACATGTGTTTAAATTTGATATAATTTTGCTTGCTGTAGGCCAAAGCAAGAACAATCTAAAGATTTTATCTAAAAACCTTCATATTTGTGGCAAAGTTCAGTCATACTTTTCTCCTCTCACATAGTCTGGATGTGGTGAGTCAGTATAGTTAATATTTAAGTAATCAGGTTTATTTTAGTTATGGTTTACCAAAAAAAAAATTGTCTGTTAATCTGGATAGTCGTCAGCTTGGAAACTTGGACAAAATTTGCAGCTAAAGGAAGTGAAGAAATCAGAATGTATTTATGAATATTTATTATGATCAAATTAAAGATTAAAAAAACAAGATTCTTAGTAACTAAACCCCATTCCAACTGCACATTTGTTAGTTAATTTGAATAAACTAAGTAACAAAATATGTCTAAAGATAAAAAGAAACATATATCAGCACTAATTACTAATAATTAACAGGTCATGACCAGAATTTCCTTTTACATGAAGTATTTCAGCAACTGATTTGGGTTCGAGGTGTTTTTGGCTACACTAAAATAATGTTCATGATAACACCGTTTTCGTGACTTAGTGGTTAGCACGTTCGCCTGTCAGCGCTGGGGATTCCCGGTTCGAATCCCAATCTGGGTAGAGTTTCCATGTTCTCCCTGTGTCTGCATGGGTTTCCTCCGGGTTCTCTAGTTTCCTCCCACATCCCAAAATGTTAATTGAGTGCACTAAATTGCCCTGTATAGTGTGTGTATGAGTGTGTGGCTGTGTAAGTGAGTGTGTACCCAGCGATAGATTGGCGCCCTGTCCTGGGTGTATCTGCCCAGCGCCCGAGACGTTCTCCCCTGGATGGGCATGGGGAAAACCCCCGCGACCCTCATAAAGGAATAAGCGGAAGATAATGAATAAATGAATGAATGAATGAATGAATGAATAACACCGTTTCCTTGCCGTGCACATCTCTCTGTGAATACAATGTATTTTTGAATGCAACAGCTATATTTTTAGAAAATTAAGTAAAATATACCAGATATATGCATAAAGGGAAAAAGGGTGTGAAAAATACTTGATCAATTAAGGTCTGTCAAAGTCTTAATAAAGTAAGCAATATGAGATGCTCTATCACTCACTTTTTAATGCCAGCATCTTATGTTTTCACTTTCCCTCTATTCTGTTTTCAAGTCACAATAAAAACAAATGCTTTAAAATTGTCAGTTATATTACATATATAAGATAAGATGTCACTTTATTGGTCCACGATGGGAAATTTCACATTGTCAGCAGCAATTTTTATACTTTTATACAACTTTTTATTTATATATACAAATTTTGCCACTACTTCTACTACTACTACTGCTGCTGCTACTACTAATAATAAAAACTAGAACATCAGAATTTATTTACCAACGAGTCTGCTTCTGGTGTGAGATCTAAAGTGCAAGATGATAACAAGTGATTGGACAGATATTCTAAAGGCATGAAAAGCTTTGATTCAAAAACACCCTGACAGCCTGCAGGTAGATAAAAGAATAAAAGATAAGTGTGTGTGTGTGTGTTCGTGTGTGTCCTATAAGGGACAAGAATCTGCTAATGTATTAAGGTTAGAGTGTTCTCTGGTCTTTGTTTATAATTTTATTATATCCATTTATATAACCATACAAGGCTGGAAAAGAGCTTAAGGTACTTTGGACAAACTGTTCTAGAAACTCTTTGGGGAGCAGCCCTGAACGCTTTATATCTTGGAACACTTTCTCTCTGTTTGCTGTACATTTTTACTTTTCAAGTCTTCTGAATTTTACATCTAACATAGCAAACTGAAAAAATGCAAGCAAAGATGTTTACTGGTCACCTTAATACTCTAAAATGATTTTGGTTGTACTTTGCACAATGGTTTAATTAGAAAAGCAGGGTTCTTTCTGTGCAGAGTCTGCATGCAGCCTGAGTATGTAAGTGAGGTGAAGTGTTTTGCTTATTAGGGCTTTAGGTATATTATTGCATTTTGAAACCCTAAAACAAGTGAAATTTTACTTTAAATTCAAAGGCTGTTAGTTACTTGGATTGTTTTACACCGAATGTAATAACTGTTGGCTTCGAAAACATCTTATTTATATAATAGGTTATATGCTGTGAAGAAACAATCACATAAATCTAGCCAAGGAAAGTTACAAGGTTCTACACTTCTGCAATATTTATTATAGCCTAAAATTTCAATTTATAAACTGCTTTATTTTGGAACCATAATTCTCATCCTCAGACACAAACACAATAATGCTCTTAAGAGATTAGATTGGCAATTTTTAAAGCAACTGCATCTTATACCTATATCATTATGTGGATTAGCAACAACTACATGGTTAATGGTTGACTTGGATCAAACTAAAAACTCCCAAAACTCTCGAACACACCCACCCACATAGCTCCTTCCCCCAAAAATCTGACACTGTCAGATACAATATATAGTGATGTGGGTAGGCAATAGGTATAAAGAATTAAGACGACTTTTGACAATAGCCTTGCTCATAAATGCTATTCTTTGTTCCTTTACATCTTATGGATCTGTTTAATCGGTTCTGTCTATGGCCCATTCCTAATGGGAATGTCATGGGATTGGATTAGCATAAAAACTTCCATATCCTTAATTCTAGCATTCTAACTCTTAGTGGCAGGTGCAGCTGAAATATATAGACAAAAAATAGAGATATCAAGATAAGCAACAGCAAAGACTTTGACACAAGAATATGTTGGGTTATCCAAAACACCAGGCCAACCACAGCTCACTATCCTGTTGTGGGAAAATGACTACATGACCTACAGCAGATAGCTTAAAGACATGTTCAAAGGAGACAGTGAAGCCCCTCCACCTTCCACCCACATTGTCTCACTATGTATCCTTTAGAATGATAATTTCCTGCTGTCCTTAAGCACAGAGCCCAAATACATTACAAAGAGCCCTTGTGAAATTAGGCTTCGTGGGGTTAGTTAGAGTGACACTGTATACAGCAGGGTAAATCACGCAGTTCACAGTACACATGAACAATGATGCTGCAGTGAGGCCACACACATGCACCTGCATTCACTCATTCATTCATTCATTCAATATCTTCCGCTTAATCCTCCACGAGGGTCGCCGGGCGGTTTTCCATGCCCATACACGGGAGAACGTCTCGGGCGCTGGGCAAATACACCCAGACCTAGGACAGGGCGCCAATTTATCGCTGGGAACACACTCACTCACAGACACACAAACACACAGACTGTAGCGGCAATTTAGAGCAGCCAATTTACCTTGAATCTATGTTTTTGGACTATGGGAGAAAACCGGAGAACCTGGAAACAGTGGGAACATGGAAACTCCACACAGATTGGGATTTGACCAGGAACCAGGAATCTCCAGCTTTGAGAGGCAAATGTGCCAACCACTAAGCCACCGTGCCGCCCCATGCACATGGAGTCAATCCAAAAGTTCAAATCAATAATGATACACACACAAAAGTAATAACTGAGATTTTTGAAACAGTAATGATACATCATTATGGTATGTATAGATGGAAGAATCATGTTTAATGGTGTAAAAAACAGGCTTTGTTTCTTTGAAGGAATATTTGTAATTACATATATTTTAAAAATATTTTATGTCATCTTGTAAAAAATATAAAAGTAAACATGTTTCAACGTTTTTAATGCCATATTCTCTGTAGGTTTATTTAATTTCATTTCATTATTAAACTTTTTTAGCACCTTGGTGGTTTATGCTTATTGAGAATGTTTTTTTAAATATTACCCATGTTTTGTGTTAGTCTGTAAAAATGTGCTCGAAATGTATTATATTAGCTAATGAAGACAGCATGAATGACAGAAAGTGCTGTAACAGTGTGGTGAAATTTTAACCTTTGCTCATCACCTCTAGCAAACCACTGCAGCTTCATTTAAATCCCATCCATCATTTTCTTTAAACACACAGAGTATGACATGAAAGAGAAGGTAGCACTTGTACACCTGACACAAATTTCTCAATGTGCTTAGACTTTTTGAGCTGGGTTCAGCCTGGCTTGCTAGACCTGCAGAACCACGGCAGTATAATTAGTTATAAGCAGCTGTGGACGCCTAATTTTTTTGTAAGTGCTAGAGGCAGTGAATATCAGGCTCCTTAATTGATATTAAACCAAATACCACATTGCCCTATATTTCAATATAGTTTTCAAGTTTGTGAGAACTTTGAACGCATCCAGGACAAAACCTACACCGCTCTGAGGAGAATGTGCAAACTCAAAACAGAAAAGACCCAATCCACAAAAACCTGTATATTGACACCAAAATATGTTTTTCCTATGGAATTTAGTTGGGGTAAGACAATTTCATTATGAATGAAATTGAACTTAAGTTTCAGTTCTGCAGAAAAAAACATTTTGATAATTTTACACATACACAGCAGATGATACATTAGCCTTTTTTGTTTATTCATGCAAAACATATACTACAGTATGTTCTAAATGGAGTTTTAAACTTGAACTTTTCTGCAAAAAATATTAACAAAAACCTTTATTGTTATTCTTTTCAAGAGCTTCCCTTCCCTTCAGTTATTTTTGTACATTTATTTAGTATAGTAAGTACAGTATTAAGTTAAAACACTTTACAACTGTAAAATCCAATTCAATGGACAAAAATAAAGTTTGAAGTTAATCCCATTTTTAATTCTGGTAGCTTCAAAATGTTTTTATTAATGCCTATGATAAGGATCACTATGAACAGATCTGCAGTTGCTTCCATTCAAAACTTTTTAAGAAACTATATAAATTTACTGCTTTGGATTGCATCTGTGTCTTTTTTCCATTCAATCCATGTTTAGTTGATTACCAACTTTCTTAATAATTGCTTTTCACTGTTAGAAACATTAGAAAGTAGCACACAAAAAAGCAATCAGTAGTCAGCACAGACTGAATGTGGTGTAATCTGTGAGAGTAATGCAGTCATTTTAAAGTCATCCATCTGTCGTCCACAATAGAATCCATCAATGAGGGCTCTTATGCAAAGCACCTTAACTTCCTGCTAACGGCTCCGGGGAGCCTTAACAATCTGAACAAAATATTTTTATATAACAAAATAATAACAAAATAATAACAAAGCCATCTTAACAACCTTATCCTATTTTAACATCTAAAACCTTGAGTAAGATGGTTCTTAATCATACTCACAAACCAGATTAAAAATCTGACATTGGTATTAATATTGTGGATAATTGTTTTCTCAAATTTAGGTAAAAGTAAAATGTAAAGTGTAAATTTAAAGGCTAGTAAAATGCCCAAGGGTATTTTTTTTCTTCCGTACCTAGATTATTGTGGGCCTGAAGCTTTACTAAAGCTTTCAGGTGGATTTGGGATAATATCTGCAGGACTTTGCATGGTGCCTGTATATACAGCTTTTGTGCTGGAATGTCACATGCACCAGTTCATGGACTAATAACAGGGCATTGTTGAAATAGTTAGCTTCACCCCTTAACAAATCATGCAATGAATACAATAAGTAAAGACGTTTCAAAAAGACAGAGCTTCTCAAAAGTACTTCCTGATAGATATGATTGTATTTTACATGTCATCTGGAAACATTCCTTTAACGCTAGCAGAAGTGTTGATTTGGATGCCTGAGCAGGTCTCAACTCAGGCCATACATCCGTCGTGCTACACATAAATTGGTTATAATTGCAAAATAAATACTAACCCTATTTCCACA
This sequence comes from Xyliphius kryptos, assembly GCA_025769995.1. Lineage (NCBI taxonomy): Eukaryota > Metazoa > Chordata > Actinopteri > Siluriformes > Aspredinidae > Xyliphius > Xyliphius kryptos. Next base: position 30,058 of record JAOUQT010316563.1, on the reverse strand, counting down.
TAAGATGGGATGCTTTAAAACAACGCAAATAAAACTCAAGGCTGTAATTTGTTAATTTGTTAATTCACTTGAACATTGATTTTATTGATTTAATCAGTTAGCAGTTTAAGAATAAGCAGGATGTATCATAGTTCACCATCTTTTTTAGCACTGCATGTCTGCAGGTCTTTAACCTTCAACAGATTGTTGCAGAATGTGTGTGATCATCAAACCCTTAGGAGGTTTTGTTTGAGAAACTATCAGGCTATCGAGTTGGACATCATAAAACAAATCATAAAACAACCTAAAACTGCATTATGAAAAGTATTAAGCTCGGTTGGATTAGAATACAGTTCATGTCTGTTTTTTGGTTTTAGGGTGAAGGATTTTTTGTACCCAAGATAAGACCAGCCAGACCATTATCAAAGAAAAGAACAAAACCTCACATCTGGGATCCCATGGGGCTGCATGCCATCATCATATGTGTGATGATATCATTAATATGGAGGCTTTAATTAGTATTTTGTATACATATGCTAACTTCAAGACGACATATTTTCCCAGGAACTCCATGTCTATTGAAACAGGACATTGCAGGGCCCCATTATGTAAGAATTACAATGTGGCTTTGAAGACATAGTGTCATTGTGCTTGATTGGCCTGCAGTCAGGAACTGGTCCCTATTGAACATGCATGGTGCTTCATTAGGAAGAGAATCAACACATGCCTGTCAAATCTTGTACGCCAAAAAATTACAAATAGAAAATTATAAACAATTAATATCTTTAATATCTTGAATGATTAAAGCAAGTGTATTTAAAAGAAATAGTGACATGACCCAATGGTACATGACTTTTTAGAACAATGTTCCAACTTTTCTAGATATGGGGTTTGTAAATTAATTAAATGATGTCCGCAGAAAAATAGTCATCATTTTCACTACAAATTTAAAATTGCGTAGTTTAGTGGTCACCAAGTCTGGCCTTTAAAAATGATTATTTCCAACAATACTCCATTCCTGTAGCCCCACCGTCGAGCACTTTTTTCAGGCTCACACCAGCAAATCCAATAAATTTGCTTATTAACAGCCTATGATTAAATACGGGTATATTAACGCGAAAAAAAAAACAAGGATTGAGGATTGCTTGATTGCCTAGATTAATTATAGATATGCAGGGGGGCAGCAGTTTAGCATAATGATGGATACATTAAACAAAATAAAATGCTGTATTAAAACAATGACACACACTATGTTTTGTAGTTTTGTAATTTGATAAATGCTTCAGGCTTTTCTTTAGAAAATCCTTTTGATGAACAGAAACACATGTATTTATCATTTTTTTTATGTATAGATTTTTTAAAAACCAGAAAGAGACAAAAAGTCTCTGCCCTGATTAAAATATCTTTAATAAAATAAATCAATTTTTAATTACTTCACTAATGATCCTGATAGTGTTTTGTTATACTGTACAGACCTGCCTCGGTATAATGACAATAAGGCTGAATTAAATAAAACTAATATTTAAATACTAATCAAAGTAGCTTGTATTTTGTGCCTTGAAATAATCTCAACACAATTACAATACAGTCAAAAACATAAAAATATAATGCAGAATTAGAAAATATACTTACATAAACATATATACAATTAGCGGAATACCAATGCTGCGCTACGGTAGAGAACTTCATAACAAAGTCAAAGTTTGAATGCAGTTGTTTTTGAATGAGTGATGGCTTCGGAGTTTATATATTTAAACTGTCTTGCATTGAATAGCGAATGAACAAATGAACGAAAGCAAGGACCGGGTTTCCAAGGACATGGTAGGTAATCAAGTTTCAGCTTTGTAGGTACTTGGAAATACCCCGATGTGACACAGGAGGGGTCTTGCATTTGATGACAATATCTAACGAAGCACCAAATTTAGAAAAGTGAGAAGAAATTAGTTTTTTTTCAAGGACATGATAGGGTGGCAAATTTCAGCCTTGTAAATAATCGTCAAGTTGGAGAATTAGTGTTGAGTGAGTAAGCCAGTGAGGGCATTTATAGGTATAGAAATATGTTATGTCTAAGCAAAGTTTAAAAAATGTGATTTACTGTATGTCATTTCTTAGAAGGTTTTTGTTAATACTCTCCACACAGCAAACCCACAGGTTTGGTAGATTAAAGATGGAACTAAACTCCATGTGCCATTTACAAATAATGTGGTTTTAGTACCCAACACATAAATTCAAGCACGTTTTAAAATAACACAAGCCATTGTGGGAACAGCAGGACTGTATTAAATAAGCTATATTTTCACACGAGAACAAGTCACATTTGGTGCACAGGTGTTTACTTTACTTATTCAAGTCTTACATTCTGCTAATAGTTTCACAAGGTTTTAGAGTCCATGTGATAAATGTCCACTCCTGACCTTAGGGAAACTTCAGGAGACTAAACGAAGAGAGGACAAATTTAAATAAAATAGAATAATCTACTATTTCGTAAAATATATATGTGCTGTTATTTTAGATCATACAAACATGGTAAAAATGAGAGTTAGATGGCGATATGGTTTCCAGACAAGAGATATGAATACCTGTGTCGACTTTAGCACTAAAGTGAGATTTGCTTGTAAAATATGGACTTATAATGAGACAGTTAGATACTGACACTACCTGTATAATCACCATGACCACTGTGAATGCAACTGCTCTTCTCTCCCCACCCCCCACACCCACACATGGTCAGTTACTGTAGTTAACCTCTACAGTTAATCTCAACTGATTTAAAATAGGTTATCCCTAAACAAGTGCATGGCAAACCCCCAAAGAATTTCCATCTCACACACACCACACACACACCTTTTCTTTTGGTTTTTTTCAGGGGCAAGGTACGCAGCTTTACATTCAACATGTTTCTGCATGGATGCATTTTTTGACTGTCTAAAGATAAGATCCTCTGATCCTTTCTCATTGTGGTTTAGATTGTAGAAATCTGGCATGTCTTTTTAACATGTAAATAATAAAAGGCCATAATACCATGAAATAGAACTATTATTTATTTCCATAACATTAAGTTTGATAATCACAGACTTTGCCTGTTGTTATAATTAAATCTGTGACTCTTTTGACTAAACTGAGCAAGATATGAATGAAGAATGCCAAATGTCACTTATTTAAACACTGAGTTATACAGTGGATTGCACAAGGATTCATAACCCTTGAACTTTTTCATATTTTGTCACAAACAAACATCACAAACAAATATATTTAATTGGAATTACATGTAAAAGACCAACACAAAGTGGTATACAATTGTGAATGTTACAAATAAAAACTGAAAAAAAGTGCAGTGTTCAAAAGTATTTCCCCCCCTCCTTTTCTCTGAAGGCAACCAAATGCATTCAGAAGTTGGCTGATGACTGCTAATGACTACAAAGAGTCCACCTATGTGTATTCTAATCTTAATACAAATACAGCTGCTCCGTGACGGCCTCAGAGGTCGGTTAAGAGAATATTGGGGTGTGGACAGCATCAAGTCCAAAGCACACACCAGACAGGTCAGGAATAAGGTTGTGGAGACGTTTTTTCCAAGCTTTGAACATTTCACGGAGCACTGTTCAATCCATTATCTGGAAATGGAAAGAGTATGGCACAACTGTAAACCTACCAAGACAAAACCGTCCAACTGTACAGGCCAATCAAGGAGAGCACTGATCAGAGATTCAAGAGGCCCATGGTGACTCTACAAAATACAGAAATCCACAGCTCAGGTGGGAATCTGTCCACAGAACAACTATTAGTTGGGCATTGCACAAATGTGGTCATTATGAAAGACTGGGGACACCGCTAACATGTGGAACAAGGTGCATTGGTCAGATGAGACCAAAATTTAAAATTTTGGCCAAAATGCAAAACGCCATGTGTGGAAGAGAATGTCAAATATGTTGGTGGCAGCATCATGCTCTGGGGCTGCTTCTCTTCAGCAGGGACAGGGAAGTTGGACAGAGTTGATGGGAAAATGGATGAAGCCAAATACAGGGCAATCTTGAAAAAAAATCTGTTTCAGTCTGCAAAAAACTTTAAAAACACCCCCAGACTAGGGCGGAGCTTCACCTTCCAGCAGGACAACTACCCTAAACATAAAGCCAGGGCTACAATGGAATGGTTTAAAACAAAACCTATTCATGTGTTAGAGTGGCCCAGTCAAAGTCCAGACCTAAATCAAATTGAGAACTTGTGACAAGATTTGAAAACTGTTCAGAAACGCTCTCCATCTAATCTGGCTGAACTTAAGCTGTTTTGCAAAAAAGAATGGCCAAAAATGTCAGTCACTAAATGTGCAAATTTCTGTAACTGCAGGAAAAGGAGGTTTCACAAAGTACGAACTTAGGGGGCTGAATACTTTTGCCCACCACAGTTCAGTTTTTTATTTGTAACTCTTTTGAATACAACAGTATAATATGACGTGTAATTTTCTTTCTACTTTACCACTTTGTGTTTGTCTTTCACATTAAATTCCAGTGATATGTATTTATGTTTGTGGTTGTAATGTGACAAAATATGGAACGGTTCAAAGGGTATGAATACTTTTGCAAGCCACGATAGATATTCAGTTATTGTAAATGAGTCGTCTTAATTCTATTTAAAACAATTTGATAACGTGATGATGGTTTGGCTCATCTGATTGGGTAAATGCTTTAGGAAAAAATGTGTGATTTAGTATAGTACCGTTTAAAGCAACAGTTCTTAGATTTGTTGGGTATGGACTGACATTTTCAGGTCATTTATCACATTGATTTTGCTCCATTGCTGAACAGTAGGAAACTCCTTTTTGACAAATTTAAACCATAAACCTATGCTCTGTGAAATCCGTAGATTACATGGTATATTAGACTATAGACTGTGTTGCTTTTCATTCATCTTAAGTGGCTTTTTTTGGAAATTTAGTTTTCAGACCCAAAACCGGGCAACACGCGGCTTAGTGGTTAGCACGTCTGCCTCTTAGTGCTGGGGATCAAGTTTCGAATCCTGATCTGGTTGAAGTTTCCATGTTCTCCCCGTGTCTGCAGGGGTTTTCCACAGGTTCTCTGGTTTCCATTCACAGTCCAAAAAACATGGATACAGGGTAAATTGGCTGCTTTAAATTGCCCCAAATAGTGTGTGTGTCGGAGTGTGTGCCCAACAATGGATTGGCACCCTGTACTGAATTCATCTACACAGCACCAAAAACATTCTCTAGATGGCATTGGTAAGCCTCTAGTCCCCTGTATAGGATTAAGCAAAAGATAAATTTGCTAAATTTCCTTCAGAATAAATAAAATATTCGATCTATCAACTTACAATAAAATGAAATAAGACCCAAAACCAATAACACAATTACAACAAGCAAAGATGTAAGAATTGTGGTAAAATTTAAGTCACTTATTACTAATTGGAAAGAATCTATTACAAAGTGTGTATAAACAATATTTAATAATGAACATACCAAAAATCATCCATTATTTTTTCTGTGTCAAAAAAAAACTATTGATAAAAAACTGTTCAACCTGTCACTAAATTTAAGTTGAAATATTAGAGCATAAACATCAGCCTGATGCATCTCAGGAATGCAAAGTTTAAGCATGTTTGTGCTGTGCTCAACCCAAAGCCTAGACCTATTAAATACCTTATTCTCACTTAGCAGCCCATCAGCCTGTGTCAGCTTGTGTGTATGTACGTCTTTCTGTTCACACTCATCAAACAAAGCTGTTCTGGTTCAAATAATCATGGATCAAATTTCGTACTTTTCGACAAAAATTCTTTTGAAATAGCATATCAGAAATGCAAAAAATAACATGCTTAATTTAATCTTGTCAATAGCAAGAGTTGTACAGTCAACCCAAAGAACATTGGGGTCACTGTTGGGTCTAGTAACTGATATTTATATAATTACTCTGTACATTCTAGAATCTGGCTCCATTAAAGCAGTGTCAGCTTTAGTCTTCAACTTTTACAGAGGGAACAACAAAAATCTTTAAATACCATGTTGATCAGTATATATGTATATCATACAACACAACTGCATAATAGTCACTTGGTTAAGCCTGTCCAACAATAATATTAAATTGTATTTTATTTATACCACACTAGTGGAATACCCGTGTTGCGCTATGCTGGAGAACTTTATAACAACATGACAGTTGAAAGGCAATTGTTTTTGAATGAGGGATGGCTTTGGATTTTATATATTTGAAATTAAAATATTATTATAGAGTGAGCACTGTGGCAATAAAAAATCTCGAATGAATATGTGGACTAATTATAGTGAGGGTGGCACGGTGACTTAATGGTTAGCATGTTCGCTTCTTAGCACTGGGATTTCCGGTATGAATCCTGATCTTGGTGGCGTTTCCATCTTCTCCCTGTGTCCGCGTGGGTTTTCTCCAGGTTCTCTGGTTTCCTCCCTCAGTCCAAAAACATGAATTCCAGGTAAATAGAATGCTCTAAATTGCCCTGTATAGATTGTGTGTTTAGATGTGTGAGTGTGTACCCAGAGATTGATTGGCACCCTGTCCTGGGTGTATCTGCCCGGTGCCTGAGGCGTTCTCCCCTGGATGGGCATGAGGAACCCCACTGCGACCCTCATAAAGGAATAAGCGGAAGATAATGGATGGATGGAAATATAGTGAGTTGTGACTACATTTGATTTTGTATTCGATGGTGATAGCAAACGAACAATTGAATGCAGGAACGTGTAAACACATTTTTTCCAAGAACATGGTATCGCAGAGCCAAGTTTCAGCCTTGTAGGTATTCAAGAAGACACTGGAGGGGTTATGTGTTTGATAGCAATATCTAAACCATCAAACGTAGGAAGGTGAGAAGTGCTTAGGTTTGTGAAGGACATGACAGGAAATCACAACGCAAATTTTAGTTTTGTAGGTCCTCAAGAAGTTGAGAATTAGTGATGGGTCAGCCTTGCTTTTACAGTGACATGTTGGTGGTGTGTTGGTGTGTATTGTGGTACGTGTGGACCAGACACTGCAGGCCTCCTAAAGGTTGTAGTCAACACTGTATCATTGCTGGAGCACCCTCCAATGATATCCAGCCAACAGTGTCATGTTACAGGTAAAGTTGTAAAAAAATATATAACACAGATTGTGCACCAATTGTCAGAGTGCTATATTTGACACTGAGTGAAGAAACTCACAAACTTGCTGAGAGTAATCCATAATCCAAATAATACCAGATTTGGAATTCTTTTGGTATTTAATGTGAAAGGACATTATAAAGTAGGCTAACTAAACATGCAGAGAAACAGACTGTTTATAATTGTAAAACTTAAAAATTGATCTATTAGGACAGTGAATCCAATACAATTAATAATACAAAGTTAAATAAGTCAGTGTACAATTTTCTGTGGGAAAAAAGTGAAAAAAAAAAGAAAGCCAGCTAGCTCGGTGTAAAATCATTAATAGGTGAGAGTAAAAACAGATCCAAAGTCTGATTTTAAGCTTCAGGTCAGGCTATAAACTCTATATTAGGTCAGTTGTTAACTCTAAATAAATAGATGGTGATAATGAGTTTTCCTAATAAAGCAGTCCAGATATATAACCAACTACTTTGTGAAATATCTGCCTGTGTCCTCGATCTTCTCAACATTGTTAACAGGCTCTGTGTAAAGTCAAATAAATTGTTGAAATATTTACTGCTTACTGTCTTCACTATGAGGTGGGTCTTTTTGTAAATCTGTCAGTCTACCATCTAATTATGCTTAGACTAACACATCCGTATGGGTTCTGGCAGCTTTAACACAGTTTCCAGTTACGTTATAATGTTATAATTGCCACAAATGTTGATTTTGATGCTTGTTTGTGTTATGGCCTGTAGTGAAAATAACTTACCTTAAATATAAGGTGAATTTATTCATGCTCCCTTTTTATATTTTATAACCCCAAATTTGTGACTTACTTGAAAATGCAAAAATATGAATCCAATGATCCAATAAAAAATCAAAATACCAATAATACTTGTCTGACACAGTAAAGTAGCATCTGATCAAATTTGATTATTTGTATCACAGTAATATGTCTCACACAAACACACTCAAGATAACACGACAAAATATCAATAAGCATTTAAGCAAATCAGTGTTTTGTATTTTAGTAATGTGATGTTCTTTTATGCATGAACTATAAGATCACTAATAGTCACCACAAATTATCAGAACGCTGACATCAAACTGTATTATATCAGAAAATTGGACTTGGATGTCTAATAAATCTTAAATGCCTTATGATCTTTCGAAGAAATATGTCTAAACAGGATCGCTGCTGATTCTTTAGATTACTTGCAACTGCATGGCAAATACATTGAAGTGAAGCATAACTGACAATTTCCAAGATAAATACCTGTAAAGCATGTTAATCTTTAAATCTTTTTAGAACAATGTGTTAAGAGGAGATGGATTGCTGAATAAGATGGGGAAGGTATCAACAAAACAAATATTTTTCTCTAAATCTGATAGTATAGTATGATGAATAGCTACTCATATTTAAACTTTATGTTTACAATGAACAAGAATATTCTGTTATTAAAAGATAAAATATTAATGCAATAAATAGGTGGTGTAATTGTTATTTGCTTTTTCAAGCATTATAATACTTTGTTACTATACTAGTATAATCCCTCATAATCAATGCTTACAACAACTGCTAGAAACTTTTATAAACAATGGTTGCCATAACTACTATATCCCTTAACAACAATAGTGCGGAATCCCTGCGAAGGTTTTTACGCTTTGCTTATTATGGTTTCATTAACGCTTTTAATCTTGTTGACTATTTACAAGCACAAGCTGCTAGTTACACTTTAAACATGGGACAGTGGGGTGAACAAACAACTACAAATGATACAATCATTTTGGAGCGTTAGATAACATTAAACAAACTGTATAAGATACCTTAAATTTAAGTTAAATATTTATTTAACTTTTTAGTTAAGTTCAGGCAGCTCCTCCATCATGTCCATGGAGTTTTCGTCACAGGTAAATGAAAAAAGCCATTGCTCTGCCCCTTAGCTGCCTCTGAATATCTGAGATATGTCCCAAATTCTGTCAGAGGCACACAGCTAGTATTAGAATGGTACTCCCATCATGAGGTAAAGGCAGAATTAACAGTACTTTAAATGTTTTGAAATTCATTAGATTTATTTATTCTGACAAAGCTAGCCAGTGTGACGGTTGCGCGTAGAGAGCCGAAAGGGGAGCTCGTGGCGGCAAGCTGGAAGGAGCAGGTTGCCAGATGAGGGTAAATGCAAAGTAATTTATTAAGTGTTGCGGACCACGCAGACACAGAGCAAACGACAACACGCAAACGCCACAAACTACAAATAATAATAACCGACAGGGGCGAGACGGAAAAGGCAAGACTAAATAATAAGGGGGTCCCTGTCACATGACAAAAGTAACCAATACACGGGGACGACAGTTAATTAACTAATAAAACACAAATGCAGTTAATTAACTGAACGAGGAACGAAAGCAAAGGGAAGGAGCGCCGTGCGCTTCTCACAGCCAGGCATAAACAACACAATATCAGACCAGGCTGTATGGAATTTGACTATGAACATGCCTGACATATAACACTGTATTAGCATTAATAACATGCTTTTTTTCACATTTTTACAGTAAGTAAACTTTTCTTATAACTTAAATAAATATAAATAAACACATTGAATAAATAAAAAAAAGAACACATTGAGTCCAACTTGAATGAAATGTAAATGTAAAGGCCTTTGTGGCAGGAGCTCTGGGTAAAAAGGCGATACCATCTGTAATGGACTGTAATTAGGGATGATTATCACACCTGATGCTGATTCACCTAGTGAAGATGTACGCCCTTTAAAAACAGAAAAAGTGCATGTCGCGAAGAGAGATACCGACTACAAGCTGGAGTGACTGAGGACTCAGAATGGCTACAAAGTACAGTACTGTAAAGCCGGGTCTTTCTTTAATGTATTCGTGTTAGGGATCTGAACAAAGCCCATTCGTTGGAGTAAAATCCTCCTTCTGGTCCTCATTCCTTCTGCCCCACGTTATAGGTTTACTACCTGCTACATTCAACTTTATATCAATTTCTGTGTCCACACATCTGTGGCATCCAACTTAAAACAGACTATGTAATTGTTAAAGTATTGATATATTAATGATATTAGGGTTCACATTTATGTAGCCATCTAGATAACCCTCTGAATTTGTCATTTGAAATCTTTCTTTTCTGACCTTACTTGTATGTTATCTGTTTGGAAGGACCAGTCCTTCCTTCAGCTTCTACTTAATACAGAGCAAAATTGCTGTATATTCCCAAAAGCACCCACTTATAAGGTTGAAAAATCACAGTCGATTCTATTACTGCTGGCTGGCCAGTTCCTCTAAACCATAACATTTCCACCAGGAATAAGCATTTCAAGCAAAAATACTAATCGATATTCTGTTGAAACTACTGTACTTTTTTTAAGAAGCAATGAAACCTTTTACAGATGTAAACTTTCTGTTTACTTATTTATTTAAAAATGGCAAAATATCAAAATACACCTTAATGTTTTACCCTTTTTGGTATCTGAGACATAAAAATAGTGTTCAATCGCAGATTTCTGAAAGAGAGTTAAAGCCAAGTGAGGGACCACACGGGTGGCTTGTCCATGTTAATTGTCTGTCTGTATGGACATGAACTTAAAAAAAATGCTTCACAGCACGAGAGTGAGAACTTCAGCTGCAACATTAGATAAAATGCTTTAAAATGAAAAATCCAAACGCGTTTTATAAAGCAATAAGGCACAAGAGAGCGTCCATTATTGTAAATAAACTATGGCAAAGATGTGTTATTAGGCACAATGTGCAAATGGAGTGCTGTTACACCTCTTTCCTGTGGTTTATTCACAATAATGCACGCCCTCTCATTTAATTCATAAATGCGTTGACTGAAAGCAAAATCGCTAATAAACTCGCCTTCTGCCACATAATTAACACTGACCGCATATCAAAAACTGCCATCTTGTGGCCAAATTACAGTACACGGTTTATGAAAAACTTAGAAAACACAAGTTTATTTTACATTGCGCATTTATAGGAATGTGACGCAGTCAAAGGTGTGCGATATTGTGAACAATGTCACGGCTAGACAAGCGGCTCAGCCAATCAGATTTAAGGACCGTAACAACTCATTTTATAATATGTATAATGTCTGCAGTTTCACCAGCCAGCCAAATGATGAACATTATAAATAAAATCTATATTTGGTCTGAGAAATCTGAGAAATCCTGTGTCCAGTTCTTGTCTCCTTGTATCCGGACAGCTGCATTATCCTTTAATGAATGTTGTTTTAGAGACTGAATCCTGTTTTCTTAAGGAGCTCTTTAAATTTTTACAGCATTGAGTATTTTCCAACAAAACACACCATTATAACCACCACAGTGCACTAATAATATATTTATTCAATCATTCATTATCGATTATAACAAAAAAAAAAAAAAAGAAAATACAGGGTGGCCGACAGGATTCCCGATGCCCATCCAGAGGAGAACATTTCAGGAACTGGGCAAATACACACAGGACAAAACTGCAATCTACCTCTGACACACACACACACACACACACAATGTGGGGAAATTTACATTAGCCAGTTTACCTTGGATTCTATAGATGTTTTTGGACTGTGGGAGGAAACTGGAAAACCCAGAGGAAACCCACACAGAAATAGGGAGAACATGGAAACTCCACCCAGATTGGGATTCGAACCGGGAATTCCCAGCACTGAGATGTGAACGTGCTAACCACTAAGCCACCGTGCCACCCGCACCAAGGATATAATAATGAGGAAATAATATATAGCTACAATTCACCCACACATCAATTTTAAAACTGAAACATGCATGTCCACCACTCTGAACAGAGATCTATAGTGTACACATAAATTACTTAGAGAGCATGATTGATCATAAAAACTAAACCATCAAAAAACCTGTTACCACCCTTTGATGCCATCAAGATAGAGGAACATGGTGTGAACTGTGCTTCATTTTTTTCTTTTAACAGTTAGGGCTACTCTGGCTAGAAAAGAAGTCACGGGTTACCAGTAAAAGCTTTCATTTTGTAGAAAATTTCAAAAAATTGTTGGAGAGAATCCCTCTTGTCTGATATGCTCACAATGCAAAAACTAAAAACTAGTATACTTTTCAAAACACTGGCACGTGGGGGCCACACACACTACCGAGCTTCATTTTAACCCATCTTGAGGAATTTCCACTGAAGTTGGATCATCCTGTCATTTGATTTTCCACTTTATTTTTGAGTAGGATTCCAAATCCAAAACTTCAAGGGATAATAGTTAGGATTTATATGTTATTTTGTTCCCAAGGCATTCCACTATCTATTAAATAAAGATTTTCAATTCAGAAATATTTTACTCATTGAGATCTAGGACGTGTTATTTTAGTGTTCCCTCCCTGTATACACACACACAGCACCCTCCATTATTATTGGCACCCCTACTTATAATGTCTTAAAAGCTTAAACATAAATTGTTAATTTCAGAAGCATAATCTCATTGAAAAAATTGAAAACTCAAGTAGGAAAAAAAGGGATTATTTCCCAAAATGACTCCACAGTTATCGGCACCCTTAACAATTTCTTGGAAATAAATATGTATTTGAACCATTCATGTCATGTAGTTTATAAAGTGGATCAAAGTATACAGAAACCTTTAATTAGTAATTCATCACTTCCTGTTTCTTTGGGGTATAAATATGGTGTTACACAGAGGCCCAGTTCTCTTACTTACGCTAAAACATGGGAAAGAAAACAGAACACTATTCAGGTAAGGCAAATATGTGTCTTACATCAGGCAATGGCTACAAGAAAATAGCCACTCACCAGCAGATGCCCTTATCTACGGTCAAGGAGCAATCATCAAAAAGTTCAAAACATCTGGAACTGTGTCAAACAAGCCTGGAAGAGGATGTAAGTGTATCTTGCCACCACGCACAGTGAGAAGGATGGTAAGAGAAGTCAAATGTGTTCCAAAGCTCACTGTAAGAGAATTGAAGCAAATGGTAGAATTTTGGGGTTACGGAGTCTCCCAAACAACCATCAGGCTCTATCTACATGCCAACAAGCCGTTAGGGAGGCATGCAGGGAGAAAGATTTTTCTGAGTTTTACTCATAAGAATTAACGGATAGAGTTTGCCAAGCGCTACTGGACTTTAAACTGGTACCATGGGCTTTGGTCAGATGAGATCAAGATCTTTTCAGCAACAAACACTCTAAGTGGGTCTGGCGTAACACCAAGGATGAGTACGCAGAAAAACACCTCATGTTAACACCCACAGTTAAGTATGGGAAAGGATTGGTGATGATCGGCCTGATTCTCCTCCCAAGGACCTAAGAACCTTGTAAAGATACATGAGATTATGAACTCTAAAACATCAGGACATTTTTCCAGACAAGAATCTGGTGACCTCTGACCGAGAGCTGAAGATTGTCATCACTAGGTCTTTCAGCAAGATAGTGACCCTAATCATACAGCCTGATCTATTTAAAATGATTCCCAAGGCACGAAATCAAGCTCCTCTCATGGCCATCTCAGCGCCCAGACCTCAACCCAATAGATAACCTGTGGGGTGAGCTGAAGAGAAGAGTGCATAGGAGAAGTCCCAGGACGATTTAGAGAGGTTGCAAAGAGGAATGATAGAAAATCCGCGCTGCCTTGTTGGCAAAAGGAGGTTGTACAAAGTGCTATAAACAGGGTTGCCAGTAATTGTGGCACACATGATTTCATTCAAAAGATTTATTTTTAATGTGTGATTTTTTCCCCACCAAATAAAGGCACGGTGTCCTAAAAAAATAATAATAATTTATTAAAAGCCAAAGAACACTTCTTTATCAGGGCTGCCTATTGGAATTATTAATTCTTTATATTTTCATATCTGTGTAAATTGTATTAAATTTTGTGTTAGATTAATAACACATTGTGTTAAATAATAATGTTCACACTCTTTTTTCTATTTCATTGATTAGCTCTACTGTCTCCACATTGCCTAGCTACTAGTTTTGCCTTATTTAAAGCAAACACCAATTCCTAGAGGATATGTTTATGCAAGATTGCGTGTGTTTTACAAATAAGTAATCTGCATGCCATGTTCACTTTTTTACCTGATAGATAAATATTATCGCAATAAATAAAATAGAATGAGCTTGGTGAGGTTGGGGGGATGTAGTTGCAGAAGCCCTCACTTTGAAATCCAATATGACTGATCTACTAGCATTAAACCCCATCTGTTCAATTGTTAAGCTCGGTGCAGCAACGTATTATTGAGTATTTTGCATTCCCACTCAGTCTGTCCTGTTGCCAAATTGCATAATGTTTGCAATTAACAGGAAAATCCCTGCTCTGTGCACAGAACCATACATCATCGCAGCTCTGTCAATAACTACAAAAACCCAATAGCACAAAATCTGGAGTTATGGCTCAACAACTCTGCAGAGAGCAGAAAAAACCACAGTTAATGTCTATCTGGCCAGATTATTACTGAGGGCTTTGGAGGAGAATAAATTAAAGTGTGAAAGCAACACCTGAGTCTCTCTCTCTACCTCCCTTTCTTCACCACATCTGTCTTACCTGCACTTTCACTGCATTTAATGCTTCACTGTTATTTAGTGTGACCTTGTGTGTGTGTGTGTGTGTGTGTGTGTGTTCCAGGGTGGGGCTCAGGAGCCAGAAGGATTAGTAAGTTACTGTCTTGCTATAAACCTTCAGCTTCTGGAAAAAAAAAATGTACAGCCTACTAATCTCCAACTACACACATGAACCCTGGATTAGACTGCATAAAGTGCAGCACTTATTTCAGTGCAACATTCCACTTATTCAGTGCATCAAACTAATCTAAAAATGGTCAATAGCTTTTTGCATGTGAGCTAAATTACCAACGCTTTTGAAATATGTAGTAAATACTTTTGAGACGATTGCGCATGTCTCACTGAAAAGTGTGAAACCTGCACTTTATTGCCCGGCTAGTCTAAAAAAAAAGCGACCATGTTGTCTTTTAAAAATTGTAGACACTGGCAAGATTAATCGTTTAATAGTTTAGAAGCCAAAGGAAGTTATATGTTTTCGACCGTAATCATGCTAAAATGTAGAACTGTAGAAAATAACTACAAAAAACTAAAATGTTATTGTAATGGATATAATGTATCATAAAAAAATCAGTTTTCTTGTAAATCAAGTGTTTAAAAAAAATCTACATGTTCATACCATTTATTCATTATTTTAAAATGGGTAGTTTGAGTCCTTAAATCTGATCAGCTGAGTTGCCTGTCTAGCCGTGACATTATTCACAATAACCAACACCTCTGACATGCTTCACATTCATATAAATAAATGTGCAATATAAAATACATTGCTCTCCCGAACCTTTTCCATGAACTTATTTTGTAATTTGGCCACTAGATGGAAATATTTAGTTGTTAAAGAACCCGAAAATCTTTTACTTGCATCAGGGTTCATTTAAAAACGGTCTGGATTATGACATTTCAGGTAAATTGTATAATTTGTAAAGTTTAATGCATTTAAAATTCTGTATCCATACAAATACATCAAATACAAAAAGCACATGTGGGATTTTAACTCAACATCAGTATGTACACAACAACTAACCATGTTATGCATTCTGTACATCACTGAACCATAAAAACAAACAGATTTTTCAAATTTGTCTGTGAGTTGTAAAGTCATTTGGCTGTGTTAACCAGCCAAGTCCATGAATTTTTCAACGATTGATTTGAAATCTAGCAAACTTTAAACAAATAACTAATTTAGTATGGTACATCATCTCCCTTTGACTTTCTTAAACATGAAAGTCCAAAGGGTAACCCCGTGGTCCAAGCAAAGTATGATATATTTTTTTTAAAGCCAAAAAACATTTGAGGAAAATTTTCAGACATGTTAGTTTTAAATTCTTATCTCATGCCATTATATTCCGCTATACTAAGGACTTGGGTTGCAGGAGGGTCGCCGTGCCTATCTAGTGGAGAATGTTTCGGGCGCTGGGCAGATACACCCAATCGATTGCTGGAAGCACTTACTCAGAAACACACACTATATGGAGCAATTTAAATAGGGGAAATTAAGATTTACAATTTACCTTGAATCCATGTTTTTGGGCTGTGGAAGAAAACCAGCAAACTCCGAGGAAACCCACACGGACACAGGGATAATGTGGAAACTCCAGCCAGATTATAATTCATACCTGGATCCTTAGTGCTGAGAGTCGGATGTGCTAACCACTAAACCATCGTGCCACCATAGTTTGAATATTAGACCAATTAAATCTTTGCTTAATCTTGTGTTTATGTAAAAAGATTTGTTGCCTTAGTTATTTACTGCAGCAAAGTGATGAGTAAGGACCTTTTCGGCTCTTGATAAATTTTAGATTTTTATTTATAATTTAAACAACAAATACATAGTAATAATTTGTAGTTTTGGGACTGGCCGGTTTTTACTAGTCCTTTAGTGTACATGTTCAAACCCTCAGCATAAAAACTAAGGGTTCAAAAAGAATCTAAATAAAATACACCTATACATAATAAAACCTAAGAACAGGATATGAACCTGCTGATATTTAAGGCAATTTAGAAATCCAAACCAGGCCTGTGTTCAGATACACAGGGGGAAACATAGCAATTCTGCTTTGTATGTTAAAATGAAAAAGTAACATGACATAACAAAAGACATAGTCATTTATTTTTATAACAATACACCACATTTAATAACAAAATAAATTATATAACAATGTGTTAATTGCATGGAAGTAATTAACTTAATGTTTTCAGATGATTTCATCTGTTATTGTCCATGCCACAAATAATGGCACCCTGGCATCTTTTCAAGCAAATTATCTCATTAGGGATCTACTACCATGCTTTTTAACAGTGATATTAAGACATGGTGGCATTGAATGATGACTAAGACAGTCGTAAAACACTTTATACAGTGTATTTGGAGACCGAGCCATTTTGTGATGGATTTTAAAGTGGTTTCACTAAAAGCAAGGCCATCATTACAGAGGGAAACTATGTTTTTGAGAGAATATAGATTTATTGCTGAATTTGGTCTGCCGTCTAAATAACTGTGTTTTAAAACTTTTTCCTTTGGCATCAAATGGGTAGGAAAAAACAAAGTAAATGGAAAACAATGACATTACAGTCCTGCCCCACTCAAAGGCTTTTATAATTTTCTATTTGACTTATTCACTCTTCTTTTTAAATACTTATTGAAATCTCACAAACCGACTTCAACGTGCTGCTCACAGCTCAGTTGGGCTGTGATTACATCAGACTTAAAAATCAGCTTATATTTTCTTCTAATGCGAGATGAAAAGCGACAGTGGATTGGGTTGTTTTTCTACTTTGTTTGGTTTAAAAACACTCCTGCAACAAAATTTAAAACTGGTCTACCATGATTAGGGTGAGGCATAAATTGGAGCTATTAAATTCCCCACTGTCCACACAGTGCAAAATGAGACCTGCACCTCTCTACAGAGCTGGAGATGAAAGCTTCAGCATTTGTTGTGCATTTTCAGAGCTTTGTGTCAAAATATTTATATGAGGATTTTGTTGGTGTTCAAGGGGCCAAGAGAACAGAGCCCTGGGGTGGCGCACACACATCACACGCTTACAAACCCAGTGGTAATCTTAGTTTTATAGAGGTACTTATTTTTATCATTCTAAACCAAAGTCTCCCAAAGCATTTTAGAAGACAAACACAATGTAGTGTCAATGCAAATCATTGTCATGTGTATCACTGTAAGGATTGTAATCACTAAACTGTAAATCAATTCATTTTAAATATCGTCATCTGGGTTATTAATAAGCCAGTCTTTCTGAATCACAAAAATGTGTGCGCACGCGCAAAGGTAGCAAAAATACCAAAGTCCCATACTTAAGTAAAAGTATTAGTATATTGTACAATAATTAATTAAGTAAAAGTTGAAGTACTTTCCTTTTTTCTAAGTAGAAGTATAAAAGTACATGCGCATACAAGTACTTAAAGTAAAAAAGTAAAAGTATTTTTTTTAAATTCACTTCTAATAACATTTATTCAAGCCAAAGGTGCACAAGCATTACCACATAAAAACATGAAGCAAACTGCTTCAGTTTAATACTGTTCATTTTACAAGAATCCAATCCAAAACCATGTGAATATCAGAAATATTTGTATTAATAGTCCTGGCATTTTAATTGAATATTCTAATGTGCAAAACAATTACCCAAAGTAGGCTAAATAATAAGTTAGTGTACTGATTATTAATACTGAACAATACAACACTAAACTCTTGTTGGGCAGCTAACTAATTTGTAGGGCAGCTACATGCTAGGACTATATACAGTATCAACAGTTTGCTTTAAAATGCTTTACAGTTTAAGACACCATCATGATGTAAGATTTTAATATTAATCAGCTGGATGGGGCTCAACAAGAGATAGGTTTCAAACTCTTTACAAAACTACTTATTTATTTAAGAAACTGTATGTATAAAAGTACATTATGGTAGCACACTTCGATAAGGTAGCACAGCTCGTCAGAACACCAGCTTATGAATTGCAAACAGCTCACATTAATTGTGATTTTTTACATTTGCCGGTAAATTCTTAAATGCCATGAGTGCTTGTTCAATGGGAAACACAAAAATGCATCTCATTCACCAATAAGTTTCATGAGCCAGCAAAGTCAAGTAATGATTGGTCCAAGTCCGTGCCCGTCATCCTATCCAATCACAATTTCTCTCAAGAAACATTCCAGGTAAACTGAATGCTCTAAATTGCCCTGTGTAGTGAGTGTTTGTGGATGTGGGAGTGTGTGCCCAGCGATGGATTGGCACCCTGTCCTGGGTGTATCTGCCCAGCACCCGAGACGTTCTCTCCTGGATGGGCATGGGGAACCCCACTACGACAATAGTAGAGGACTCAGCGGAAAATAATGGATGGATGGAAGGAAGGAAATGTAGTGAGTAAAAAGTACAGATTTTTTTTATTTTAAATGTAGTGAGTAGAAGTAAAAAGTATTAAGTGGCAGAAATACTAAGTAAAGTACAGATCCCCCCAAAAAATCTACTTACAGTACAGTAACAAAGTACATTTACTACATAATTACCATCTCTCTCTCTCTCTCTGTGTGTGTGTGTGTGTGTGTGTGTGTGTGTGTGTGTGTGTGTGTGTGTGTGTGTGTTTTCTGTTGTGCTATTGTTTTGAGCACAGAATTAATTAATAGTCACACTCCCACAAATTCCCTTGATTGCGTAACAGCTACAAGTCAATTAGGACAATAATTTCTTTAAAAGCTTATAAACCTAATAATGGCCTTTTTGGAATACAGTGTTAAATGAAACATTACATTTTTATTTAAATCGGATTTTCCATTCACAATAATATTTTCTTAATTCCTATATTGGTTATACATTACTCGCTACCTAATGGTTAATTAGTGCTATGTATTAGTTATTTTTGCTTTAATGTTGCAAAATAAAATGAACTTGTTTCCAAGTTACACTTCATGGAACTGACATTCCTTTCTCTCAACTTGCCAATTGTTTTAGGTGTTTGTGTGTCTGGTGGAAAATATAAACTATAACTGGAACTCACATGTTTTCAGTTGGGACTGGATCCTGTTTTTAAGTCTACATGGTAAAAAAATCCACTTTCAGATGTTTTGAGATAAGGGCATTCACAGAGAGAGGAGGCATTCATCTCTGTGCTGTCGTTACAGTCTGGGAAAATATGCATTCACATTTCTCCATAAGGCAGTCAATGGGGAAAACAAAAACGTTAGAAAGAAGGAATACTTTCAGGGTGACTGGGAGCTCAGTTATGCACTCCACCCTTACTGACTGGAAATGGACAGATTTTTTAGTGCTTAGGCCAGACTAATACCAGCCTACTCATCCTCAGATCCTGCTAACCAGCTTGTTTTGTGTGCATCCCACCATTTTTGGAAAAAGAACTCTTTCGATAGAAAACACATGCATGCTGCTATGGATGTGACTGTGTGAGTGGAGAAGCCATCTCATCTAAAATGAGGTGGCGTAAGCTGAGTGCTTCAGATGAAACTGCAAATGAAAGCACTCGGCTGAGTGAAGGAAATAAATAACAAGGATGTGGTCCAGATGAAATTGTCACCCGGTGTGAAGAAACGACTCGGAAGATTAGTGTGTTTTAAACATGAAAAACAGGCAGAAATGTTGAGAGGAAACGCAAAGATGTGGAGGCATAATGAGCTAACCAGGACCTCATCTTCATGCTCCATGCTGTCCTACGGTCTATGGATGCCATTCAGAGTTCACGCTTTTAATCCGGAGACTGGGGTGAGACTCATCTACACTACCAACAAAGTCCACCGTTTGGACTGACATACCATGGATCACTGCTCTGCTATTTGAAGCAATATTCCAAAAATGACTCACTGCACCATAAAAGTCCTGTGAAGGTGGTGAAAAACAAAACGATGGGCAGCTGACCAAGTGACGCATGCAGTGTAATTTATTTTTAATGTGACAAAACAGCCAACGGCAATCTAAGGCATCTCATCCCCAGCCCATTAATAAATGCTAAGAGACACTTTCACCGTGCAGATCTTTTTGGCAGTGCAATTATGATCAGCGTCTGGCTCTGATAAGGTTTGCCCAATAGCTACTGCTTTAAAAGTGACAGGAGTATTATATGGAGCATCACCTGCTTTGAATGCCATTCAGTCTCAGCTCTTCCCTACAGTAATCTCAAAGTCAAATACCACAACTCAAAGGTGTTTGGTGACGTGCAAGATTTCACAATTCCAATCTGCTACCCCTGACAATGCCATCCTAGCTGTCCTTGTGTGTTTTCCCTTTTTCTTAGCCCTAGGCTCTGCTCCATCTTGCTCTGTCCGTTTTTCAGCCTGTCCTTGAGGCACTGAAGGAGCACGTCATTCCTCTGCAGTCGCGCTTCCTGCATTCCTCCCATAGCGCACGCAGTCATGCAGAACTTTGCGCAGCCGGGGTCCACAAATTATTTCTCAACATGTGTTCCACAGGGTTATTAATAAGCATCACGGCAGAGTGCTAGAACATGGGCCTTCCATGGGGAAGGTTGTGAAAGGTTGTAAAGGGCTTACATGGAATGGAAACAAACAGGGTCGAAACAGATGTAGTTTTGTGTGTGTGTGTGTGTGTGTGTGTGTGTGTGTGTGTGTGTGTGTGTGTGTGTGTGTGTGTGTGTGCATGTAAATGTGAGAGAGCGTGGGTGTTTCTTAGCAAGAGGAGGGGGGGAGTCCATGCTGTGTGGCTAATTTTCAACAGCTGGTCACTTTGCACAGTTTGTGTGCTGTGTGGCAATAAGTAGATAAATGAGGTTAGATCATGAGTCTTGGCCTGTAAAGTATGCCCATGCCCAGCATAGCGTACTGCCATTTTATTAAATGAATGTATTGGCTCCTTGTGCTACTCTTGACAATAGCTTATGGACAATTTGTATTACTAACCATACATAAAATTATGAAATCACTAAATCCCTGAATTTTAACTGGACTTGGCACAAGCCTGCGCAATTCCTTTCCAACTATGTCCCATTATTGGGATCCTTGCATTAATAACATAACCAAAGAGAGCTTTGTTTCAGCCCACAATTCCTTTCATGACAATATATTAAAGCAAGAAGGCAATCGAGGTTGTGCATTATTGTAAATAAATCACGGGAAAGAGGTGTTGTTAGGCAACATCCGAAGCGATCTAGTGGCCAAATTGTAGTTTAGAATGTAGTTTATCAACTGAAATGTATGTGAAGCATTCAGAGGTGCACATTATTGTCAGTAATGTCATGGCTTGACAACTGACTCAGCCAATCAGATTTAAAGATTTAAGGACCATAACATCCCAAATTTATAATTATAAACTGTTAGAAAAATAAAGGGAACACCTAAACAACACAATATAACTCCAAGTCAACCACACACTTCTGTGAATTTAACCTGTCCAGTTAAAAAGCAACACTAATTGTGAATCAATTTCACAGGAGGCACTTAGCAAGACAACTCCTATAAAGGAGTGTTTCTGCAGGTGGTGACCACAGACCTTTTCTTTGTTCTCATCCTTTCTGGCTGATGTTTTGGTTACTTTTGCTTTTTGTCAGTTGTCTTACTATAAAGGTGGCATGAGGTGGTGTCTACAACACACAGGAGTTGCTCAGGATGGCACATCAATGTGAGCTGTGGCAAGAAGGTTTGCTGTGTCTGTCAGCACAGTGTCCAGAGCATGGAGCAGATACTGAAGACAGGCCAGTACACCAGGAGACATAGAGGGAGCTGTAGGAGAGAACATCCACCACCTCATCTGGAGCATGCCCAGGTGTTGTAGGGAGGTCATACAGGTGTGTGGAGGCCACACACACTACTGAGCCTGTCATTTGATTTTTCACTTGGATTTTGAGTATGATTCCAAATCCAGAGCTCCATGGGATAATAATTTTAATTTACATTTTGGATAATTTTTATGTTATTTAGTTCTCAATGCTCCACTATCTACTAAATAAAGATTTTCAACTGAAATATTTTATTAATTGAGATATAGAATGTGTTATTTTAGTGTTTAGTGTGACAGCCTTTATCAAATTATGCTGGCCCACCTTTTGCTGCCAAAACAGTCCAAACCAGTAATGGTAAGGACTTTTCTAAACCCATAAAGATATGGTGTGGTATCTGGCACCGAGAGGTTGGTAACAGGCCCTTTAAATCCTGTAAATTCCACAATAAAACCAGCAGAATTCACAAATGCTTCATTTAATTTGCAATCTGGGGAATGCGGGGGCCAAACAAACCCCTCAAATTTATTGTGGTGCTCTTCGAATCATCCCTAAACCATTTTCAATTTGTGGCAGGGTGACTTATTGTGCCGAAGGAGGTCACAGACAATAAAATACACAGCTTTCATAAATGAGTGTACATGGTTTGCAACAGTGCTTAAGAGAGGTGGTATATGTCAAAGTACCATCCACATGGATGGCAGGACCCACTGTTTTATAAAATATTGCCTTACGCATAACAATTTTTATGCATCAAACCTAACAATATATTGATTGATATAGTTAAAGTTAAGCTGATTGATTTGAAGCATTTAAAATGATCACTGAAGTATAAGGAGCCAAACACTCATAAATCTTTTAACTCATAGGTCACAATGGAAAAGTAATAATGCATAAAAATGTGGCTAAGCTACATGAATCAGGAAATGAGCAACAAGAAATTAGTGCCAGGTAAAAAAAAACTTCCTGTTTAAGCGCAATAATGAAGCCATAATTCATTAAGATGAAGGAAAATAAAGACATTTTGCAAAAGGTACAACATTATAGCATTACAAAGTACTAAACCAGTTTGGTTAGGGAATTATTGTTTTTATAACTATAGACAGGTACCACATACATGCCTACATTTATTTGGGATGGTTGCCATTAAAAACTTTTATGATTTAAAAAATAATAATAATAAATTAATATATAAAAGGCCAATGTTATTTGATGTTACTCAGATGTTACTTGACTATTGTCGATAATTGGAATAAATCTTGTAGCAAGTATATTAATTTACGTGGTACATCTCAGGCTGCTTTTTAAATATCCTGGACACGTTTCGTAGATATGTTAAAAGGTTAAAGCAAAACCTGATTGCCTGAGGCAGGCAGCTTAAACTCAAGCATGATTTAATGCATGTCACAAGATCAAAAATAATTTACTGACCACAGAATTATGGTTTAACAACAGCAATCCCACATCTATGATCTAAATGCCATAGAAAACATATACAGTTTAAAAACCACAGCGATGTAGATTCAAAGTGCCACAACAAAAAGTTTTAATATAACACTACATGCTCACATCAAATAAAATCCTATTGGCACAGTTTCTGCAAAGCGTCTGAAATAAAATGATTTCAAAGTCAAAAGTATTACGCCAGCAACAAGCACAGTATGCTGCCAGCAAATTCACTTATATATTTAAGAAAATCACAGTTCTTCTCAAACAAAAGTTCAAGATGATGTTATTGGTTGGGATGAGAACAAGTACATGATCAGTGTATGTAAAAAATGAAAGATACAGTTAAACTTAAGAACATTTGTAAAGTAAAACAAGATTTCATCTATTATAAATATAGTCATTAGTTTAAGGTTTGTGGATTTATGATTCATTCATTCATTCCACTTAATCCTCTATGAGGGTCGCGGTGGGATTCCTCACGCCCATCCAGGGGAGAACGTCTCTGGCGTTGGGCAAACACACACAGGACAGGGTTCCAATCCCTCACTGGGCACACACTCACTCATACAGCCACACACTATATGTGGCAATTTAGAGTATTCAGTTTACCTTGAATCCATGTTTTTAGACTGTGGGTTGAAACCGGAGAACCCAGAAGAAACCCAAGCGAACACAGGGAGAAAATGGTAACTCCACCCAAGACTTTTAGTATAAAAGCACTTTAATAAATAACAGCTATTCTGACCTGGGAATAAATGTTTTCATTTAAATGTATGTTTAATAAGATTTCCTTTATCACACATATTATACATTAAGTATTTTCCAATATGCCGTTCCATTGAAATGCATAGCTGCCATCTCTATATTTGGGTTCAGCACAGTCATCACAGGGTGGCATGAAGACACAGCAATTAGCACTCTAACTTCACCGCAAAAAATCCAGGGTCTCAATACACAGGTAGGGTTGAGGCGGCAGTTTTTGTGTGAAGTTTGCAAGTCTTCCCCAAACTATAGTCCAAAACCATACATTTTTGATTGTGGGAACGTATGTGTTTATTTCTTGCAATAGACTGACAGCTTGTCCAAGGTGTTAGCCTATCTTTGCCATATAAGCAATGGAAAAGTCTCTAGCACAAGCATCTGCCAATAAAACTAAACTAAAAAGTTCTTTAAAACACATATAGGATCTTTGAAAAAAAGTTTCTCTGCTACAAAAAAAAAATCCCCTATTGCTGATTCAACTGTTTACGACGCCACGGCTCTGTGACTGGACAGCTCTATTAAGCTTATCATGACATAAACCTTAACAACAGACACTTAAAGAGTACCCCATGTCTAACAGTTTTTTTTTTTTATTATGAGCATTAAATTAACATAGGACTGACGATCCCTGTTCACTCCCATAGTTTAAACATTCTAACACCAACACATCTTAATTCAGATTTGATCTTCATTCAGATTTACATCAGCGTTTCTTTACACTTGACAAGTTTACATACTTGGACTTAAAAGTACAAAGTAAAGAATGTGTTCGAGAGGTAAGAAAAAGAGTGCAAGCAGGGTGGCGTGGGTGGCGTAGCAGTCTAGGAGTGATCTGTGATGGATGACTATTTGCCAGAGTGAAAGGGAAAGTTTACAGGACATGTTTTATAGAGATGTGGCTCTAACCAAAAGGAGGGAGAAGGAGCTGGAGGTGGCAGAAGTAATAATGCTGCGGTTCTCATCGGGATTGACGAGAATGGACAAGATTAAGAATGAGTTCATTAGAGGGACAGCACAGGTCGGTCATTTTGAAGACAAAATTAAGGGGGCTGGGGGCAGGTTTGAAATGGTTTGGGCATGTGCAGAAAAGGGATAAGACTTATATTGGCAGACGGATGCTGAGGATGAAGCCACCAAGCAGAAAAAGGAGGGAAAGGCCAGAAAGAAGGTTTATGCATGAAGTGAGGGAGGACATGTAGGTGGTTGCTGTGACTATGAAGGATTAATCGGGACTCGGGATGCTTCATGCTGTATATGAACAAACAGGAAATTAGCAACAGCTGGAACAGCGTTAAATATAAGTCCATTCTATTTCAGCATTAAATAGAATGGTTATATTCTATATATTTTTTTTAACATTGCAGTGTATTTACTTCAACAGAATGTCACAAATTCAGCTTCCCTTCTAGTATATATATACATTGCTAGAAAATACAGAATGGCTGCAAAATGTAGTAAGTGGAGTGAGATTTAAGTTTTACTGGACAGAAGCTAAAGTAGCCACGTAGCTTCTTTATACTTGTGAACTACTTCCCTTTTATTCTCACCATTTAAATGATGAACAACTAAATATAAATAATGACATATTGGACATATCTTTATTTCCAACACAGAATGATCCTGTATTAAAATGAGCAGGTGGTTGTCCTACCCTCAGACCTGTACAATCAATATGGATGCCACAGTGTCACATGACTGTATGTTTTGCAGTTTTGGGCTGCGCCACCTCTGTATCCCACAAAAATGTGGCAATTAAAAAGCAATAAAGGCATGGATGATATGGCTCCTTAGTCTGGGCTAACAAAATAAGCATTCATGCCTTTTTAATGTTGTCAAAACATTGAATTGCTTTTCCAAAGAGGGTAAAAAGCATGTTGCTAGAGCAATTTAAGTTCACCATTATGCCCATTCATGCATAGAGGGGGTAAAGTTAAGGCAATTACTGCAGTATAGTAGTAGATGTAGAAGAAAGAATTACACTAGTATAAAATTCTATTAAACTTTGTAATATGTATTGATCTTATTCATTTAATGTTAAGACAAAATTGAGAGTAAAAGTCCAATGTTCATTCAGTGCTATGCAAAAGTTTGGGCACCTCTTGATAATTTTCATGCTTTACCTTTAGAAAAGATTGGTTTGGACCAGCAATTTCAGTTAAATATATCAGAAAGCAGACGAACACAGTAAGAAGTTAAATGAAGGTTATAGGATTTACAGAAAGGGTGTAATAATTATTTAAACAAAATTAGGCAGGAGCATAAATTTGGGCACCCTAACAGAAAAAATGCATTAATATTTAATAGATCTTCCTTTTGCAGAAATAACAGCCTCTGGACGGTTTCGATAGTTACCGATGAGAGTCTGGATTCTGGCTGGTGTTTTGGACCATTTTTTTTTACAAAACATCTCTTTAGTCAGGTTGGATGGTTTCCGAGCATGGAAAGCCCGCTTTAAATCGCCCCACAGCTTTCCAATAATATTTAAGTCTGGGGACTGAGATGGCCATTCCAGGAACGTTCCTCTAAAAAATTAAGGGTTGTTGTTTTGTTGAAGTATCCAGTCCTGGTGCAACTTCAAGTTTGTAACTGATTCTTGAACATTGTTCTCAACAATCTGCTGATATTGACTGGAATCCACGCAACCCTCAGCTTTACCAAGATTCCCAGTACCTGCACTGGCCACACAGCCCCACAGCATGATGGAACCACCACCACCAAATTGTACAGTGGGTAGTAAGTGTTTGTCTTGTAATGCTGTGTTGTTGTTTTTTCCACCACACATACCACCCTTTATTATGTCCAAATAACCTAATTTTAGTTTCATCAGTCCACAGCACCTTATTCCAAAATGAAGCTGGGTTGTCCAAATGTGCTTTAGAATACCTCAAGCATCTCTGTTACTGTCCCATACAGCATCTCATTGTGCAGAGTGTGAAGAAAAGTTGAACAATGCACAGTGACACCATTTGCACTGTACCAGGTCTTCTCCATGCAACCAGGTTGTTGGAGCTGGTCTGTGGGATGACCATGACTGTTCTCACCATCCTCCGCCTCTGCCTAACTAAGATTTTCCTGGCCTACCACTTCAGGCCTTAACTTGATGTGTGCCTTAAGGCTCCCATGTTGCCACATTTTAGATAAGATGCAAAGAGGAGAAAAACTTGTAATTGGCCACCTTAACCCTTCCTCCTAATTTGATTCACCTATGTAGGTCAAGGGTCAATGATCTTAAAAAACAAATTTTGTGTTCCAAATCAGTGCTAACGGTATTTAAAAAAATTAATTAACTTTCTGTTAATCCTATAAACTTCATTTAACGTCTTAAATATCACCACGTTCATCTGCTGTATGATATATTTAATTGAAATTATCAGGGGTGCCCAAACTTTTGTACTTTTGTAGTGAGGTCAGTACTTTCTCAAGTCAGTAAAACAATATCTCTACTAAGTAATACTTTTTTTCAATGCAAAAATCTTTTACGCTCAACTTTTTAACTGTTAAATTAGAGATAATCACATATGACCAAGCCACTTTTTGATCTAATAAGTGGGTTCCCTCTGAAAAACCTCCGTCTGTATCCACAGAAGTAGATGTTATTTGCAGATTACACACACATTTAACACCTGCCACTTCAAATGGCAAGATGTATAGTACATTTTTCATGGCTGCTCTCAGGACCTTCTAAAAGAAAGGACTGGATTGTTTCTATTTTAAATAGTCGGATTAAGTGTTTTGACTATCCAATAAAAAAAAATTACACTGTAATAATAATAATAATAATATGTGTTTATATCATAAAATATGGCTATGCAGAATATTTAATTCTAATTGGTCAGTCAATGCACTCAGTGATTTGCATTGTTTACTTATAAAAGACCATTGCTATTTATAATAAAGCTTTATAATAGATAAAATGAGCATTTAAAATCACTATTCCCATGTTAAATGGGGAGTGGTAGCTCAGTGGTTAGGGTGTTGGACTATCAATCAGAAGGGTGGGGGTTCAAATCCCAGGTCCACTGAAGTTACCAATGTGGGTTCCTGAGCAAGCCTGATCAACCCTGTGTTCTGACCCCAACCAAGTTGGGATATTTGTCGCTTTGGAAAACTAATTTAATGTGAAACGAACTATGCACGCAATTGGTCTGTAAGTTTACCGCACAGTGAAGCTCGTACTGCAAAGATGACAAAAGTTCAGCCACTTAAAAATAAACAGTGAAAATAAAATCTTTAATTTATTGGGTTGGTCCATGGTCCACCCATAAGTGACCTTTGCCCTAGAGTAAATATAACCCAACAACAATTTTATTCCATGAGGATCACGTAATAGGGATTGGAGACCTTTATTTATAGATTTAATTGACACGTTATATTGAGGCCTTAATGTTCTACTAGGATTGCCCGAGGTGGGGCGTCTCCATGCCCATCCAGAGGAGAAAGTTTTAGGTGCCAGGCAGATACACCCAGTTCAGGGTGACTTCAAATCCATGTTTGTGGACTTTGGGAGGAAACACCCGGAACACCGGTAAAAAACCCAACCAGACAAAAGAAAAACAAGGAAACCCCACCCAGATCGTGGTTTGAACCTGGATCCCCAGCACCGAGAGGCTGATGTGTTAACCAACACCATGCTTACATTTGCCAAGTTCTAGCTTCTGTTCATGTTCCTTGACCCATCCATGAACACAAGTCTGGCTTCGATTCAGTGTTCCTCCTGGTGCACCATTAAAAAAAGAGAGGGATGAATCATCTGAAGCTACATAGTTCTCCCAGAGTGAGAAGTTCCTCTGTGTGGTCAGGAGGAACTTTATGACAGCCTCCACTCCTCTGGCAAGGCTTTTCACGAGATCTGGGGAACTTGTGCTGATTTAAAAGGACATTTCTGAGGTCAGGCAGTGATGTTCAACAAGAAAGCCTGGCCTGAGACCAGCGCTGCAGCTTCCTCTCAAAGTTTTCAGTGTGGTTGAGGTCGAGGCTCTGTGCAGGAAGCCGGAGATTGAGAACGAGATGCCAATCTGTCTTTTTTATGTGGTAAAAATACATTCCTCAGATCGTTACCACCCATTTCACAGGATGTAGTTTAATGATATGGTTTTTTACTGTTTTATTAGCATGTTCTTTCCTGGAACAGACGCTTGGACTCCTGCTTATTTATTCATTTATTCATCTTCCGCTTAATCATGTACAAGGGTCACGCCCATGCCCATCCAGGGGAGAACATTTAGGGCGCTGGGCAGATACACAGCCAGGACAGGCCGCCAATCCGTTACTGGCCACACACTCACAAGCACTATTCGATTTATAGCATTAAATTTACCTTGATTCCATGTTTTTGGAATGTGGGGGGAAACCGGAGAACCCAGAGGAAACCCTTGCAGACACCGGGATTCGAACCGGGAACCCCCAGCGCTGAGAGCCGAGTGATGTGGTGTCATGGTGTCATGCGGTTTCTTTCGATCCTCTCCCATCGTCCAGTAATATGGATTCAAGGTAAATTGGCTGTGCTGAATTGCCCCTATATAGTGT
>JAOUQT010316546.1:0-14513 GCA_025769995.1 Xyliphius kryptos | reverse complement strand
TAGTGCAGCTTATTCAGGATGGCACATCAATGCCAGCTGTGGCAGCAAGAAGGTTTGCTGTGTCGGTCAGCACAGTGACCAGAGCATGAAGCAGATACCAGGAGACATGGAGGGGGCTGTAGGAGAGAACATCCGCCTCCTCATCAGGAGCATGTCCAGGCATTGTAGAGAGGTCATACAGGCACGTGGAGGACACACACACTACTGAGCCTCATTTGAACTTGTCCTGAGGAATTTCCACTTTGATTTTGAGTATGATTCCAAATCCAGACCTCCATGGGATAATCATTTTGATTTACATGTTGATCATTTTTATGTTCTTTTGTTCTCAACGCATTCCACTCTCTACTAAATAAAGATTTTCAACGGAAATATTTTATTCATTAAGAACTAGGATGTGTTATTTTAGTGTTCCCTTTATTCTTTTAAGTAGTGTATATTTCAAAGTCACTCACTGATTTGCTTAATTGACAAGATAACTTTCTTCAATTCCTTCTTCATTAAAGTTTTAGGAAGCAAAACAGGTAATATGGAACTGTAAACATTTCAGTCAGATTTCCTCCTTGCTTCATGTTGCTGTTTTAGTTGCTTGTCTGAAATTTCCATTTTACGGCGAATTTGAGCTTCAGCATCACGTGTTTTTT
This sequence comes from Xyliphius kryptos, assembly GCA_025769995.1. NCBI lineage: Eukaryota > Metazoa > Chordata > Actinopteri > Siluriformes > Aspredinidae > Xyliphius > Xyliphius kryptos. Next base: position 13,869 of record JAOUQT010316546.1, on the reverse strand, counting down.
TTTTTTTTTTGCTGCAATCTCTTTAGCCGTTAGTGGATGCTTCCGTTTAGGAGGCATGATACCGTGGCTGCATAGGGGCTGCTGTTAAATATCAGGCACAATTAGGAAGTAGTGATTGTGGCACTGGCCGCCACACACTGTGTGTTCATGAAATGGTTGGGGAGGGGTGGGGGGTGGAACTGCCCGTGCCAGCTACACTTTACCCGTGCGCCAATTACTATGGCGATAACAAGACAAGCACCTTCAAATCATCTTTTTCACTCTAGTGCAAATCACTATGGACATGACACACGCCAAGCCCGTATATTAGAGGTATATACAGTCATAAAAGGTAAAGGATGCTCCACAAGTTAATTTTTTTTTTTTATCGTTAAAGTTAAGTTCATTTTGTTATCAAAATAACTAAAATATGTATTAATCATTACTGTGGGTATGTTAATGAGGTTTTTTGTCATGTATTGTCGTTTTTAGGCCTTATTCACATGACCATCTTATCACCCAACCATGTGTCACAACAGAGCAAAGCACATGATTATGCATCTCCTGGAAAGGTTTCTGTTAACCATTAAAATGGGAGAAAACACGTAACCTCACTGATATCATCCCAGGCGTGATTGTTGGCACCACACAGATTAGTTTGTGCATTACTTTAAATGCAAATCTGTGGGATTTTTTTTTTTGTAAAACTAGAGTCACTCAAGAATGATGAAATGATAAGTGAGCAGCTGTTCTGCAGCCTGAAACACCTTGTAATCAAAACAGTGGTGAGAAGAATCTTAAAATGCTCTTTTAGCAGCAAAGAAGAAAACACCTGGTGTTAATATTCATTCATTCATTTAGTATATTCCACTGAATCCTTAACGAGGGTCGCGGTAGGGTCCTCCCATGCCCATCCAGGGGAGAACATCTCAGACGCTGGACAGATACACCCAGGAGACAGCGCCAACCTATCACTGTGAACACTCACTTACACAGCCACACACTATATGGGGCAATTTAGAGCATTCAATTTAACTTGAATCCATATTTTTGGACTGTGGAAGGAAACCGGTGAAACCGGAGAACCCGGAGGGAACCCACGTGGACACGGCAATAACATAAAAACTCCAGCGATAAGAAGCGAACGTGCTAACCACTAAGCCACCGTGCTGCCCCCTAGTGTTTATATAGCTTTCTTAGTAAAGGTAGATAAACCTTGTGTTTTCTGAAATCTTTCTGCCTTATCATTGTCAGTATGTGCCAACGTTCCAACTTACAGTTTGCTGATGCTTCCGTAGTTTGGTAATTTGGGCAGCTTTCTCCTCCATCCTCCTAACCAAGCAGTCCAGCTCTCTCTCCAGATCGTCCCTCAGCTCGCGCTTATCGGTCTCATCTATCTGCCTGACCAGCTCCTGATGTTCACTGCAACACAGATAATTACCAGCAAACATCATCCTAATGCACACCCTCAATAATACATATGCACACAACAGGTTATGCAGATCACGTCTGGAAATACTGATTGGTCATTTTTCAATTGCTAGAAAAAATAATGAATATACTTTTTAGCATATTTAAGAAATGCAGACACTTCTTAAATCAATTCTTTACATTTGCAACTCACAAGCTCATTTGTCCCAATTCGTCTTGTAGGGCTAGGAGAAGTTCAGAGAGACTCCCCAGAGCTGCAGCACCATCATTAGTGGATTCAGACATACGCCGAGATATTCTGCTGCTTGGGTTTTCAGTTTGGACTCTTTCACAGAGTCGTGGCTGCCTGGTCTTCATAAGATGCAGAACACTTTGTACATTTGCATTAACCGAATGGCTTGGGCTTGTTGACTGTCACAGAAAATGCAAAATGATGGATCATTAACACTGACAATCAAATCTAATCCTTATTGTCCACAGGCTTTACATTTTGCAGGCTTTACATATACTTACTGTTCCGGCTACAAACGGGATATGTTTGGCCTTTGGGAAATACCGAGGCGCTGGAACTACTGCTTTCACTGGTTTCTACAAATATTTTATTTATTGAGAAAGACATGAATAGAATATTAAGTACGCTCTGTACCTGGGATGGCAAACGTCAAATTTAACACAAGACTACAGTGCCATCTTGTGGCAGGTACATAAAAATCTTATTAAGACAGAAAGGGAACAGAGTCACCTTTTTAAAGATCTTTTCTTTACATTTCTTCATTGGTTTGGTTTCAACACCTGATAAGGCAAGCATGTTAGCCTCCATCTCTCTCTGTAACTGCAGACAGACACTATATATTATTTAAGCATATAAATAAGATCGGGCAATAAAGAAAACTGAATCATCTGTGCAGACAACTGTCCTAAAGCAATGACATTATGTGAGGTCAGACACTAGTGTTGGAAGAAAGGGCCTGGTTCATTCCTTTTATCATAGATTATGTCAAAGAAATGTAATGTTTAAAATCACACCAGGAACAAAAAAAATGGGCCTTCCCTAAAGTTGATTTTGTGGCACTGGAACTGAATGAACCACCTAAATTGAAGAATTTAATGGTGTGTAAACACTTTCTAATCCTACACCCACACACCATTACCTCCTCAGCTTTTTCCTGCACGAGTTTGCGCTCATGTTCCTCTTCAAGTAATTTATATTCCAAAACTCGAATCTTCCTCTAGAGGCCAAGACATATGTGAAAAAATATTTTTTAAAAAGTCTTGATGCATTCAAAACATTCAACAAAATGAATATTATCTAAGTACAACTCAATATTATTAACATCATGCCATGCTTGTAAAAAGTGAGTCAAGACTTTATTTTAAATTTATTTCTCACAATTTTGATATTTCTGGTATTTGGATGTACGTGTGTGTGTACCTCAGCTTCAGACTGTGTGTTTGTAAGCTTGACACATTCCTTTTCAAGTTTCTCCAGTTTCTGTAACTGATCCTGGATCTGTGGATCAGTGTGTGCTTTTTTATTCTGCAGTACGGAATCAAACACACAACGGGATTTATTTAAAAAAAAGATATGACATACATCATGTTATAAATCATAAATAATAATACAATTTAAACAAACCATTAAAAAAACCTGTTCTAGGTGGGTGTATGTGTGTATCGCCCAGGCGAGACGCTCTTGACATTGTCTCTTGTTCAAAAGTGGCTTGACAGAAGCAATGCGACAGCCGAAACCCATGTCTTGCATACGGCTGTGTGTGGTGTTTCTTGGAGCACTGACTTCAGCTGCAGTCCACTCTTTGTGAATTTCCCCCACATTTTTGAATGGGTTTTGTTTCACAATACTCTTCAGGGTGCGGTTGCTTGTACACATTTTTCGACCACAAGCCGGCTGTTTTTATAGCCTACAGAACTAAACTAAGTGCCCATTTGAAGGCCTTTGCAGATCTATTAAGTTGATTAGCTGTTTAGAGTGTGGCACCAGGTGTCTTCAATATTGAACCTTTTCCAAATATTCAAATTTTGTGAAATACCAAACTTGAGATTTACAACATTTGTAAGTTTTAATCATCAAAATGAAAATAAATAAACATTTGAAATATATCAGTCTGTGTGTAATATAGAAGTTTGACTAATATAACTTTTTTAGGAATTTTTTATGACCAGCACTATATGACCAATAACTTTGCGTTCACCTCCATGCTGTGTACTGCTGCACTTTCCTTTTTCTGTGAACCCTCCACCACCTTTCTCATGTAGTGTAGCTGTTTTTCCAACATAGAGCATCGTGCTTCTGCTGAATTTAACTGAGAAACCAACTCTGTGAGCAGAGAGAGAGAAAGTCAGGGGAGCATGATTGGCAGAAGTGCAGTTTTAGCTTACCAACAAGTAAAGGTTGTCTACCTTTCTTTTGTGTGGAGTCTCCTCCTGTGCTTCTGATACACTGAGTCTGAGCACCAGAACAAGCAAACTGAAGAGATGGCTGAGTAAACCGTTCCACATTCCTCTCTGCCTGCAAGCGCTCCAATTCTAATCGCCTTATTTTCTCCTGCAGGGTTTTCAATGCAGCCATCACTGCTATTTCACACACGCAACCACACAAGCAACCAAATTCATTGTTAATTTACCAAATTCTATAACTCAATCCTGTAATTAAGCTTTTTTTCTGCATACTTTCACTATCCTGTATTCTGTCCTCTAATGAGCAGGACTCCCATAGGAACAAAACTACAGCATGCATTATTAAAGTGATGGATGATTCTCAGCCCTGCAGTGGAATTAACATGGTGGTGGTGTCTTCAGGTAATTCAAAAACAGAGTGCTAGTGAACACCTCATTAACACGACTTTACTGAATAATTGAACTGAAGTTGTCCAGTCACCAGCACCTTGTATGCAGCTTTCAGCGAGCGCTAATAAAGGATTAGAGACTAATGCAAATGTGTACATTACAGCAATAAATCACGAGAGGTCGTGCATTATTGTGAATAAACTACAGGAAATGGTATTATTAGGCATAATGGGCTGGGTTTATTCACAATACTGCACAACCTCGAGTGCCTTCTTGCTTTTACAAACAAGGTTTGATTTAGAAATGCGTTGACTGAAAGCAAACTCGTCTTACGCTTTTTTTAAAGTGAACCCTGACTCTAGTAAAAAGAATCTGGTTACATTAACAATTAAATACTGCCATCTAGTGGACCACATTACAAAATGCAGTTTAAGAAAATTTTCGGGAAACAGTACATTTTATATCAGGCATTTATACGAATGTGAAGCGATCAGAGGTGTGGGTTATTGTGAATAATGTCACAGCTAGACAAGCGGCTCAGCCAATCAGATTTAAGGACCGGAACTTCCCATTTTATATAATGTGGTACAGTAGATGAGCCACTGATTGCACATCTAAACGATGAAACAATAAGGTAGAGGTGTCTAAAAAGAGTCATAAATGAGCGGACACACCGCAAGAATCACCCACCACTAAATAATAGTCCTGTTGTGATCTTACCCATTGCAGAGAAGAGAAGTACATTGCAGTACAGTACAGTACAGTACATACATACATACATACATACATACATATGACACTGAGGTCTTGTTTACTCATTCATTCAAAACACAAAACCACAAAAACATTGGATAAAGAAATAGGAAGCAACCCGATGTTCAAACTAATATGTTTGCATGCTTCTCCACAGTCTTACCTCCACTCCCAGAATCTGCTTCACATGTTGGTGTATTTATTTTTTTCAAGTTAGCCGTGGTTTTGTCTTGATGAGGCACACACAGATGGGGTATTCTCTCTGGAGGCATGTAAAAGCTTCCTAAATAGCTTTGCTTTGAAGGAGAGTCCAGGTACAAGGACTGAAATGATCACAGAAAGACATTATTTACCAAGTTTTACCACAACTAACAAAGTTTTAAGATAAGTTATGTAACCTGTAAGGAAACATCTACAGGAAATAAATATTTTAATATTATTTATTTTAGATTAAGTTCATCATACAGCACTTTTTACAATAGTACATAGTCTCAAAGTGTTCTGGGCCTGAACACTGTACAGTTGCTTTGAGAGAATGTATAGAGAAGCATCTTGATTGTCATTCATTTCCATTTGGTTATTTAGCAGCCATTTAATCCAAAGTGACTTACGCATATCCCAACTTATGGTACTATGGTTAAGGTCAGAACACAGCAACCCACAAACATCCCTAAAGTAATGAGAGTTAAGTGTCTTGCTCAAGGGCCCACATCGATAATGTCAGTGGACCAGCACAACACACCACCATCAAACCAATGTCACCACAGTGCAGAGAAACATCCACCACCCAAATAATACCTGCTCTGAGGTGTTTTATTGGAGAACAGTAAAAGGGAATGTGAGCGGCTCAGAAAAGGTTCCAACACAAGCAACTCTTATAATAAGTAAAATAAATAGCTAGTAAATAAAAACTGGCGCTTTGCATTAACATATTTACATTGTTATTTAATGAACAAAAACACATAAATCATGTAATTATCGCAGAAACACGGTTAGGTCGGTTGTGCCAAAGCTAGGTTAGCAAGCTAACGGGTTAGCTTTTAGCTAACGTTAGCTGTAACAGCTTAACTGCACAAATTATCACTTTTATCAAGACTAATTTAAAAAATAATATTATACATTTACCGAATCTTGTAGTTGCTCCATTTTTATTTGGACGTCTAGTCGTCAGAGTGAAATTATCATTTCAATAAGATAAACAGAGGATTTTCGTCCTTGGAATCTCCGATAGTCAGCTTCTTGCTTTCAAAGTACACTATGTAGTGCACAAGAAAACAGCTACTGGGCTATACGTAGGGAACTGGTGCAGGGAGGGACAATGTATTTGAAACGCGCATAACAACAGCTGTTATAGACGCTAAGGTTCAAGCTTTTTAAATTTCCCTCCGGATTTGGCGCGAGGATCCTTTCCGTATACGTCACAGCGTGTATGTAAAAGACGTTTTAATCCTGATCATCCTACTATCATTCTCAGGACTGAGTAACACTGCCCCGGCGGTGGTGTGTTTGTGTTGTCCTGTGCTGCTGCAGTTATAAAACAAAAACTGTTTAGCAACAAATAAGCTACACTGACTTCACATCTACAAGTTAAAGCAAAGACGTGGATTCAAGGTAAATTTAATGCTCTAAAACGCTCCAAGTGTGAGTGAGTGTGCCCAGTAATGGTTTTAGGTGTATCTACCCCAGCGCCTGAGACGTTCTTTCCTTGATGGGCATGAGGAACCCCACTGCGACCCTAGAGGATTAAGCAGAAGATAATGAATAATTAAAATGAATAATAACTATATATTTACATTTGGTCATTTAGCAGACACTTTAATCCAAAGTGACCTACAAGTATTCCACTTAATAGTTGGGGTCAGAACACAGGGGTACATACAGAATCCCTGGAGCAATGAGGGTTAAGGGCCTTGCCCAAGGGCCCACATTGGTTATTTCAGTTAACTTGGGTTTTTAACCCACAATCCTTGGACTGTTAACCCAACACCCTAAGATGAGCTACCACACCTCTAATAACATCCTAACTGTATAACAAAAATTCACGTTATATCTAATTGGGATCCATACAAATTTGAACAAAATAAGGATAGACTTGTTTTTTGCACATTGAAGTATATTAATACAAATTAAAAATGTTTTTGTAGGAAGTTGGTGTGTGATTTGTATTATCAGGAATGTAAGATGAATGCTGTAAGTGAATGAGTTTATGGATTTTTGGGATAAACAAGTGCTGGCGGGGCGGTTGAACTTCACCGAGACCACTGTGGATGTCGGTAGATGAGGTCTTAAGTTCTCCGTCGAAGCGTTCAATGTTGTGTGTAAAAACACACGGAAACTACAATTCCCAGGTTTTTCGGAAGTCACGCCTTTACTGTTCACAGATTGGTTTGTGGACAATATGCCGACGCCGATCACCGTAGCTCTGCGTTCCTATTGGACAGTGTTCTCCGCCAATCAAATGTCTTAACTCGTCCTGCTCTTACAGAGAGCTGCTGTTCGGGACCGGACCGCAAATCAGAGCTAATCAGCGGTTTGAGGATAGAATGTAAATCCCGTGAGTATTTGTTCATGACAGTTGCAGTCCGGCTGAATAAAAGTTTATAAAGCTTTGCTTTTGATTATGATCACGTCTGTAGTCGTTATGGGTGAATGAAAGGGGAGTGTGAATGGATCTGACTTCTTCAGAACTGCAGAACGTTATTCCTGTGCTATTGCACGAGAGTCTGTGCGATCTGACATTTATCGATACATCACGATATATGATCGTCACGATATACGTTTTATTTATTTGTGTAGACATGTGGTTTTACTAAATAAACTCAAATTAGCTATCTATATAAAGAAAAATGTAAAAGCCAGTTTGTTCAAAACCTAAAATCTTAGACAATTCTACACCGATTGCTTTGAAATTTTTATACAACGTTGCATTCGAATATGCGCTTGTTTTCATATACCTTATTTTCCTTTTAATTACTTGATTGGTGTGTAAATACCGTGTTTCCCCGAAAATAAGACCTAGTTTGACCTAGCAGTGTTGTTGTTTGGAAGCATGCTCACCGAACAGAACACCAGGGCATAAAGCCGAGATTCTGTTGTAGAGCAGCTGCGTGCGGGACATGAAGACCGTTATCCATTACCACCAGCTGTAGAGCTACACAATCTGCCGTTATCCCGTCGTCTGCCGCCATACCATACGCTGTCCCTGCTGTGCTGTTCGAGTGTGCTGTGTTGAGCTCCCCCGGTGGCCAAAAGCTGCAATATGTCATTGCTACTGTACAACTACTGTACTGTAGGATGTGTCAATAGTAAATAATAATTGTTCTTATTTTGTTCAAAAATAAATGTGAATTAATTTTCATGGAAAACTAAGACATCCCCTGAAAATAGCGACTGCCGCACGGGTACAGTGGAGGGTTGGACATGAGGCGCTTGGCATCAAGCAAATGGTGCACAAGTAGAGTGGAGGGGAGGACGCCCTTGGCGTTTAGAGTGCAGGGATAGACCGCTTTACATCCTGAAAACTTTAAAAAAGACGGAATAGATGAAAGTTATCTTTCCAAATAAGCAAATCAGTGAGTGACTTTATTGGAAGCTGCTGTAAAAATGCTTTCCACCAGAGTGTACAACGGGTATTTTAAATATATAAACTCCAAAGCTGTTATTCATTCAAAAACAAATGCTTTACAACTTTCATGTTGTCCCAAGTTCTCCCCATAGCAAAGTACTGGGCTAATATAAAAAATAACTGCTGGGCTTAAATTATTTCAGCCTTGTAGATACTTAGGAAGTTGGAGAACTAGCGATGAGTCATTCAGTCAGTCAGTCAGTGAGTGAGGGCTTGGCCTTTTATTAATATAGATACTGCCTTTGAAGTAACGTGACGGTTGGAGTATCATAACTAACCCTTTTTATTTCTGCATCATCCCACAGTTTTATCAGAAGTAAAACTTGAATATATATTCCAGCGATGGATATGCGAGATGGAGCAGCGGCATGGGAAGCCCTGGCAAGTCGTGACTTATGTTCCAGAGATGCAGCAATGGAGAACGTTTCGCATGAGGTGATAAAGAGGGTGGAGAGTATAGGGCCCATCCTGAAGTCCTCCACCTCCACATCATCTCCAACACCTTCCACACCAGCCTCAGCTCCTGGTCTGGCTGAAGACCTCAACTGCATCCTGGCCCGTATCCTCATGCTGTCCAAAAGATGTCCTTATGAGGACGTGAAGAAGAGATGTATTTGGCTGCTCCGCAATGTTCAGGTAAATAGTTATCATTAATCAAAGTACGTATGTTAGATTTTGGGATGTTCCATTAAGCCAGCTGTATTTCAGCATTAAGCTACTGTAGCTACATTCTAATGGATGGGAGACCAGATAAGCACTGTAAGAAGAATAAGATTAGCTGCTTATTTTATATTTCACAGCTTTTCATTAATTATAGTTGCCCGTTACTTGTGACTTATTTTATGTGTCGTATCGGTCAAAAGTTTAGACATGCCTCATTTTTGCTCCACTTGGCGAAAGGATGAGAACAGAGAAAAGGTGTGTGTGGTCACCACCTGCAGAAGCACTCCTTAATAGGGGGGGTCCTGCTACGTGCCTCCCATTTCTACCTGTTGTCTGTTCCATTTGCACAACCGCAAGTGAAATTGATTCACAATCAGTGTTGCACACTAACTGGAAAGATTGATTTCACACAGGTGTGAGTTACATTGAGGTGTTTAAGGGTTTTCTTTAGTTTTTAAGTTACATACAAACGCTCTCTTCGTTTACATCAGTTTTTTTCTGAGACATTGTATAAAGGCAGTGGTCAGTCTGGTCTAAAGTTCAGTCCTGTGGCGTGTTAGCAGTTTCTACATGGACCGGCCTGTGATGTGATACCTTGTGGAGAGGAGTGAGGATGTCTGATTGTAAGCTCCTGAGACCCCTAAAATAGCTCTGCCAAACCCCCCCCTCCCCCCCCGAAACGTTCCTGCAGCTACTCACCAGACCTTAAAAAAGGCCTCACAGTCAAAAACCTTTCGTCAGTGGCATAGGAGCGCTCACGCTCGACACCTGACGCACACCGAGATCACGCTCAGTTAAATTCAACCTTAAAACAACCAGCTCATCTCCAGCCGTAACGTAAAGGGGTCCAAGAACATGAATAAAGAGAACGGAGTTTTCAAATTTGACTTTTTTTCCCCCAAAACATCATATCACGGCAACAGCTCCTGCTGCCAAAAACCATTCGCCTCCCTCACAGAATGTTAAGTTTTTTGTCAGGAACAGAGTTAAATTGCCTTTAGTGCCCTGAATGTGTCTGCCACAGAGGCACATTCTATCTCTCAGGATCTGCCTCTCACATTTCTCAGTGGGAGTGCGAGTGCAATATCACACATGCCTGAGACTTCTGACTGTGTCGCCCATTCATTTGCTGTCTTTGAGACTTTGGTATTTAGGGGGGTTTGTGAAGTAGACATTATCTGCTCACCTTGGGCCCGTGCGCAAACTTTTTATGGAGACACGCACCTGCAGAGCAGCATTATACCAATAAAACAGCAAAACCCTGCACTTCTTGGACTCCCCTCGGGGAAGTCCTGGTGAGGAAAATCAGAACTAATGCGTCACAAACTGGGAAGGAAGCCACCCGAGCACGCTGAACGGAAACCGGCCAGAACAGCTGTGCTCTGCTCATAGAAAAATATAAGAGTGCTAGGGACCCATCCACACGGGCACGGTGCTCCATTTCTCAACCACCCTTTCAATTTCCTTGGTGGAGGATCTATTGGGTGATGCCTTCCAGGCATACATGAAACGAGGCTGGGCTCCGTTTCAAGTGAACTTGCTGTTGGAGGTTAGTTTAGCTGAAAATCTGCTTTCTTCACACAGACACATTTGTCTAGTATTAATGTCCAAACTGGGACTCCCCATGTTCCAATTCATGCATCCAATCATTATCTTCCGCTTATTCCTTTATAAGGGTTGCGGAGGGGTTCCCCATGCCCATCCAGTGGAGAACATCTTAGGCGCTGGGCAGATACACCCAGGAAAGGGTGCCAATCCATCGTTGGGCACACACTCACAGCCACACACTCATACACACACTATACAGGGCAATTTAGAGCACTCAATTTACCTTGCATCCATGTTTTTAGGATGTGGGAGGAAACCGAAGAACCCAGAGGAACACGGGGACGGGGACACAGACACAGGGAGAACATGGAAACTCCACCCAGATTGGGATTCAAACCGGGAATCCCCAGCATTGAGAGGCGAACGTGCTAACCACCAAGCCACCGTGTCACCTGAAGAACGACGCCAGATAATTTTTAGTGACAAATTTTTTTTGACCATTTTAGTGAAACCGGACAATTCCTTACAGCACATTCTGAAAATCTTTTTTTTTAACAAATTGTTTGCATTCATTCATTATTTTCCGCTTATTCTTTTATAATGGTTGCGGGTGGGGCGGTTCCCTATGCCCACCCAGGGGAAAACATCTTGGGCGCTGGGCAGATATACCCAGGACAGGGTGCCAATTCATGGCTGGGTTAAATTGGTTGCAATTGTTCTATTAGGTTCCAAAGGATCACTTAAAGGATCATGTAAAGTAACAAGGACCTACCTCTGCATTTTAGACTTCTGTCAGCTTTATTGGAACAGTTCCAACAGCACCAGTGCACGATGCAAAGTTCATAAAGACCTGGTTGGGTCAAAATGTTGGAGAATTTAACTGACCTGAGCACAGACCTTAAGCCCATTAAACATCTTAGGGATGAACCAGAATAGAGTTGGCAAAACAGGTCCCCTCATCAATCATTTATAACTGAATAAAAAAGGCAAAAACATTTCCACAGACACATTCCAAATTTTTTTTTGGAACAGTGAAAGCTTTTATGGCTGAAATGCAACCTGTTACAAGTAGAAATAAAAGGTTCATCCTAAGGTCATGAAGAAACACAATGCATGTTGCACTTAAATCTGTAATGGGGCAGACGTACACGACTGTGACCTGAAGGTCCCCTGTTTGAATTTCAGTCCCACCAAGTACTAGGCATCTAGTCCCAATTGGTCCCTGGGGTCATATATAAAGACTCCCCAATGCTCCGGACACGTGTGCTCACTTCACTCAGTGGGTCTATATGAGTGTGTTTCATCGCACAAATGGTTTCACTTTTATCCAAAGCAACTTACAAATATACCATCTTGGTTGGCGTCAGAACATAGGGTTGATACAGCACCCCTGGAGAAATGAGAGTTAAGGACTCAAGGACCAACATTGGTTCCTTCAGCAGACCTGGGATTTGAACCAACAACCTCCAGATTGATGGCCTAACACCCTAACCACCAAGTGTAAGCACTGTAGGCAAACGATCACTTTACGTAAAATGCATGGAAATTCCCTCCAGCTTGATTACATGTCTCTGCATTACTCAGCTCACGCTCACAAACCGAACTGAATTACCGTTGAGTATTGTGTCACATGTTTTCTCCATGCAAGTTTCTGAGGGAGATACTTTCACCTTCAAGTGGCTTGCCCCTGGATCAAGAACACTTTTTGTTTCACTAAAGGCTTTCTGCACACTTCCCACTATTGCCTTAAGTGTCCTTTATAGTACTCCTGCTTTTATCTGAGGGCCAACATGGTTTGATGTGGAATACAGATTCTCGCTATAAAGAATTGATGCCGTCTTGATAAATTCAGTCCAAAGAGGCTCGAGGTGGTGGCACTGATATTTGAGTACCATAAAGGGGTGATCCGGTGTTAAGTTCCACACAGACCAATTACCGCCGCTTGACTCAGCCTGAGAACCACATTTATTATTTGTTTTAAACCTCTCACTTAGGATAATCTCTCGGTGCAATGACACATTCAGCAGAAAGAAACACTGGCAGTAATAAATACACGATCATCACGACTTGGAAACTTAAAGCCAAACCTCTAGAACATTGTTTCTCAAATGGTGGGTCACAATATGTTCTGGGTGGGTCGCTTGTAAAAAATAAATACATTGGATTGTCTGTTTTCGTTGATTTTAAATATCAAACGGATGTATTTGTTGCCGCCTCGGTTTTTCGACGGTCGCTTCGGATTTACGGCGTGATCACATGACCTGGACCCATCTGATTGTATCTGGTTAGTTTCCCTTAAGAAATGAACAAAAGGTTAAGACTTTCCTTTAACTCCAGCACGGGAACAAAATGTTTCTGGACTTAAGTATCAAAGAGAAAGAGTGGAACGATCGAGTTGTAGAAGAAAATCCGAGAGCGGCATTAAGATCACTGAAATCCAGGATAAGTTTCATTGTAGTGAGAAAAGAAGGAATAAAGAAGGTTAAGGTAGCGAAATGGGGTACAAAACGGAGATTTAAGATGTCGAAAAGTTGAGAAATGGTAAGAAAAATGAATGCCGTTCGGTAAAATGTTCATTTACATAAGTATTTTATATTCTATTTTAAATAAAAGTAAATATAAATACTGTAAATATAATTCTTTCTTCTGTTTTCAGATTTCATTTTCTATAAAATGTGTTTTATGTATTTTGGAGTCTCTATAGTTAACTGGATTTACATTGATTTAAATGGAAACAGACGCCTCAGTTTTCATCGAGTTCAGATTTTGTGGTTTGCAGCCAACGAAAAATAATTCATGCTCATCCAATTTTGGACTCGTCTTAAAAATAAAAGAGAGAGAAAAAGGTACACACCAGACATCACAGCATTCTCATTGCTATGGTAACCATCATTCGTTTACTGGTTACCCTTCTGTTTTATCATGTGATGATGGTTGAAGACAAAATCGCAAAACGCAAAAATAACCCTGAGAATATAAAATGTGTATTTTTGTTCTCACTTTCTTAAAAAACTGCATTTTAATTAAATTTGCATACATATGTATGTTTGAATGGGTTTCTGAAG
>JAOUQT010316529.1:0-14515 GCA_025769995.1 Xyliphius kryptos | reverse complement strand
TTAGAGCATTCAATTTACCTTCATGTTTTTTGAATGTGGGAGGAAACCGGAGAACCCGGAGGAAACCCATGCAGACACGCGGAGAACATGCAAACTCCACCCAGATAGTGATTCGAATCCCCAGCACTGAGAGGCGAATATGCTCTCAGTGAATATAACACTAAGATTTCTTTTTGTTAAAAACTAAGTGATTTAATTTGCCTACTGTACTTACACAGAGAGGAATTCATCATCCACATGCAACCCATCCATGTAGTGAAACACACACATATACACACACTAAGTGACTTGAGCACACATGCCTGGCGCAGTGGGCAGCCCTGGACACCCGGGGCAGCCCGGGGGGCAACTGGGGTTGGGTGTTTTGAACTTCAGCCATAATACTTGGTGGGACCGGGAATGAAAGCGAGGACCTTAAAGTCACAAGGCTGGTTCCTTAACCAAAATCCTATGAGTGCAACTGTACTAACAGTGTTATTTGTCATGTTGTTCACACAATGCTGTATTCCTATTATTTTAAACCATATGATTTAAGTATAGGAAGTGTATTTTGCTGTATATATATAAAATCAATGTTGCTAATGAAACAGCTCCCCTGGTGGCTTTATTCTTTTTGGAACCTTGTTTTTCTGGTCTGTCTGTTCAGCATGTTTGCCCTCAATTGAGTTTGGTTTCTCTTTAGAGAGCTTCCAGGTCTGGCAAAGAATTACGTGATGCGAATGCTGTTCCTGGATCACCCTCTCACGCAGGCCGCTGTAGCACTGTGGGTTAAAAAGGACAGTCAGAAGTGAGTATGTTTCCACTCTGTGTGTCGAATCTCTTCTGAGGAGGGTTTAGATTTTAGGAAGGTAACGACGTTCCAGCAGTAATTATTTCTTTTCCTCAGGGATCACGATGAGTGTGTGTCTGTGCTGACGGGACTCCGACTCTGGCACAACCAGCAGCTTCAGGGGGGCCTCCACGGCATCATCCTCAACCCTGTGTTTAAAGACAACCTGAGAATAGCGCTGCTCGGAGGGTGAGGTCAAAATCACAACTTGGGACTGGTGACTTTTTGATTTGCAGTGGTCAAGAAGAATCGTTGTGTGCTGATGTCTGTAATCTATAATATAAGGTGCTTGGTGTGTGTCATTTCTATAGCGATTGGCATGTGGGTAGAGTGGAGAGGACGATGCGGAGCGCTTGGCATGTAGCGATTACTCAAATTTGTGGAGTGTTTCACAGTGATCTACCAACGTGCACTGTGCGTTACACTGGTCGACGTATTGGGCACGCCTGTGCAATGGCAACCCACCAATACATAGGACTCACTGGTGCCATCTGCTGACATGCCCATCACAACTGCGGCAACAGTGACCTCCATAGGATGAAGTACATATTTTTACCAGTTATTTTTATCCTCTTTGTAATTTTCCAGAGGTACGCCGTGGGCAGACGAGGGCAGCAGTCTCGGCCCAGACCGGCACGCACGTGACGTTGAAAGCCTGGACCGCTACGCCACAGAACGCTGGGAGGTGATTCTACACTTCATGGTCGGCTCACCGAGCGCCGCCGTCAGCCAGGACCTGGCCCAGCTGCTCATCCAGGCCGGCCTCATGAAGAGGTACTACAGTAGAGCAGATCTGCCGAAAGTAAAGCTGGTCACCAATGTTGCCTCCTGTTGGCTGGAGATGCTCACTGCATCCATCTTTAAGATCTTTAAAACTTTTGATGTACAAAGGAGGATTCCTGAGCAAAAGCCATAACAGCTTTTAAATGCTTCTTGGATGTGCTGATTACCCAGCATGCACTTGTACATAGTTACTTTAAACGACTTTCTGTGCAGTGAGGCTGGTGAGGCTCCATGCATCACATCTGCAGGGTTCCAGTTCCTGCTGCTCGACACGGCCTCGCAGCTCTGGTACTTCACTCTGCAGTACCTGAACACAGTGCAGGTCTGTCCATCACCACGCGGTTGTAAGAGGCTTAAAATCCCCTGTGAATTAATCTGACTGCTCTTGTTTTGTTTCTGCTCCCAGTCTAGAGGAATGGACCTGGTGGAGATCCTCTCTTTTCTCTTCCAGCTGAGTTTCTCCACCCTCGGCCGGGTGGGTAGCACTTACAGTGGTGTGCAAAAATTTGGGCATCCCTGATTATTTTCATGATTTTCCATTCTTTAGGCATCATTGGTTGTTCGGATCAGCAATTTCAGTTAAATATATCATAAAGTGGAAGAACACAGTGATATTTCAGAAAATGAAGCTTATATGAATTTTAGAATTATAGAAAGTGTGCCATATACACTATGGACAGGGCGTCCATCCATCGCACACACTCACTTACACATCCACACACTGTACGGGGAAATTTAGAGCATTCAATTTACCTAGAATTCATGTTTTTGGACTGTAAGAGGAAACCGGAGGAAACCCATGCGGACACGGGGAGGACATGGAACCTCCATCCAGATCGTGATTCCTTGAATCCCCAGTGCTGAGTAGCCGCCCACTCATCACTAATTCTTAACCTTCAAGGCTGAAATTTGGCATCATGATTTCCAATGAATGTTTTTTTCATTGGAAAAACAAAGTACTTCTCATCTTCCTGTTTGATGGTTTCCTTTAATATCGCCATAGAATGCAGGAAACATTTAATTTCAATCTAATTCTTCCCAAGTACCTTCCAGGCTAAAACTTGACATCGTGATCACCAACCATGTTTCTGGAAAAACAGGTTCTCGCTTTCCTACATTCAATGGTTTGTTCGCGATCTCCATCGAACACAACAACTCAGATGGATTTGGGGTCTTCGCAAGACTGCGTAGACACTGTGATCACAACTCTATTTTTATTCCACATATTCATTTCAGATTTTTAAATTCCAAAGCCATCACTCATTCAAAAATAATTGTGTCTCATCCTTTACGTTGTTATCAAGTTCTCCTCTATGGGGCAGCATGGGAATTCCACTAGTAATAGGGGGAATTGTAGGCTTGTGGTACAGGAATCAGCCTTGCAACCTGAAGGCCCCCAGTTCGATTCCCGGTCCCACCAACACTATGGCTGAAGTGCACTCGAGCAAAGACCCTAACCCCAATTGCTCCTGGGCGCCGTATATAAGGCTGCCCATCACTGATCAGAGGACATATTCCTCTGTATATAAGAACAGTAAGCATTTAGACCACTTTAGTACTGTATATTATTAGCTCTGTTGCTTTTACAGTACCCTCTAGTGGCTGCTGGAATACACTGCATGTAGTATGTGGTTGAATTCCTTTGATGTCAGATCATGATAAATCTGCAATACATAATCAATTAATAATATGTTTATTGACCGTTTGAACTACAGGGGTCAAAAATACAGGAGTTCCAAAAATATTTACGGTTTAATTCCCGGATCATTTTGGCTGTTTTTTTCTGCAGTGTTCTCACAAATTCTGTGTATCTTAACTATACACATGCATTTTTTTTTACCTTTTGTGTTTTTCTTGTCACCCAAAGCAGAATGCCTTTACTGTAGGCGCTACCTAAGGTGTTCTTTAGTGATTTTTACTCATTGCTGGAAGTTATTACATAAAACTGAGGTTATTCAGTGTAAATTTACAGGTATTTTAAAAAATCTAGAATGTTCTTTAACATATGAACGTGATATCATTGTCGTAACGTGATGGCCATATAAATCACTGCCAATGTAAAGTATTTTTTGTTGTTGTGGTTTCAGGATTACTCTGTTGAGGGCATGAGTGAGTCGCTGCTGACTTTTCTGCAGCACCTGCGAGAGTTTGGGTTGGTTTTTCAGAGAAAGGTGGGTTCTTCTTATTAATACAGTACTTATACTTTGGGATAGACCTTGCTTACTTAACAAAACTAAAAGTATGTATAAAGCTCAAGCCATGCAGGTGACCTCAACTGTTGTGACTGGTGAGAAGGTCATTATATGACACTTTATTATGGCGTCAGAAAGGGTCCAAATGTTTTGAGAACTTAAAAACAGAATTCGTAAGCAATTTTCTTCGTTGCACATTTTTTCGCTCGCGCTTCTTATTTTTTCCGCTCGTGCTTCTATCCATCGCCCCCTCACGTCTAAAAATTTCTCACACGCGATTTTTGTATTCTGGACCTGTTTTAACAGGTGGGCGGGATCTAGACAGTAATTGGCTGCTCAAGAAAAGTCCAGCCCACCCAACAATGCTAACACTATGACAAATTGTAGATTACCACATTTTAAAACAGTGGGACTGGAAAATAAAAAAATGAAAATTAAAATAGCTGATAGAAGTAAACTCATTTTTCAAAAACAAAACACATTTCGCACATTTTGCTGATGTCACCAGATGTGTAGCATGGCTGGGTGGGCTGGACTTATCCCCCTTATTTCGTTTGCAAGACGTGTTTTAAAGACTAGCTTGGATTTCAGCACCAGGGCTGTCCACTGACATTTGTTTTTACATGTTAAACATTAATGCTACACATCGCTAATGTACATATTCACCCTCATATCCAGAGGAAACCAATAAGCATTAGACTGAATAAATGTTTCTGTTTTGGAATATGAGGTTTCGAAATAAAGAGCATTTTTTAGACCGAGGCCTAGTCCACACCTAGCTGGATATTTAAAAAACGGAGGTCTCCTCCACATCGTTTTAAAAAATAATATCATACACACAGGATCGTTTTGAAAATGTTTCCATCCACATGAACCCACACAAACACGCCAAACCACATAGATGTCAATTTCAGTGTAACATAAAGCTATAATCTGTGTCAGCCAGAATCCCTCGAACAAACACTCAACCTCTAAGGTCTCCGTCTCCTGTTCCCCTCAATGCATTGTAACAATTTGGTTTGTAAAAAGAAACGAGCAAAAAGCGTCAGATTTAAAATGAGAATCAGCATGTCTTCACACGCAAGAATCACTAACAGTCACGTGTGACGTGATAGTCATTGCAGGCGGTGACGTTTAGGACCATAAAACGTTTTCACAAGTACATAAACGGAGATTTCATAAATAATCCTTTTTTTTGATGATAAAAAACTGTGTTTTCATGTGGATACTATGCCCAAACCCATAAAAATGTATTTGTTTTTCCAGATAACCGGCTATGTGTGGACTAGACCTGACAGTCTGTGACTTTTAGATTTTATTTTATTTTAACTTTTTTTCATTATCGTTCATTATAGTTCAAACAACCTCACGGGCCAGCCGTGTCATGCGGGCCGCCTAGATGTACAGTGGAATAGACTATAAAGTATCCTTGAAAAACACACCAAGGACGGACTGAGATCCGGTCGCTCGTCCTTAGACACATTAAAGCTTTGCTTACTTTACTAAAACAAGGTTCATTCCTTAACTAAAAAAAACAGGACATTAGCAGATAATACTGTTATCTGCTCAATGAACAAGGTTCTTTTTGTATTCTAAGATTTTGTGTTTTTGTATATGGGCAAATGACAACCACTGCTTTAGACAGTGCACTATATGTTTTAATTAAGCATGTATTTACAATAGAAAGAGGATGACACTTGACCAAACTAACGATATAAGACATCACATATACTTATTTAATATTTATGTTTAATGAACATTAGAGCTACAATGCATACTAAATATTAGTAATCAAAGAACCATCACTGCTGTTTTACAATGAAAATCTGAACCAGTTGTCAGGATGCATTACAAATGCAAGGAATTTTCTTGGGAATGTCAGTCTTCACTTAAAAAGGTGGTGTTATTCAACTTACCAATGGGAAGTCCCAACACATGTTCCATAGACTTCAGAGCAAAGCGAAACTTCCTAGTGTCGTGACTAATAATCTAAAAATAGAAATGAACGTTAAAAGGGTTGTCATTATTAACATAATACTAAACTTTGTTTAAATCAGGTCTATCTGAATGTAAAAATAAACTAAACACTAACCTCTTTGTCTATGAGGCGCAACGGATATTTAGAATCCGGGTCCTCCAGGGTTATGGCTAGTCTTCGCTTAAATCCCAAGAGTCTCATGATTAAACCAATGATGCCATCAAAACCACCACGGATGAGCTGGAGACAAAGATTTTGGCAAGTCTGATATCAGAATAATTAATAGCCAACAAAACATTAAAGTGTCATTCCCTTAAAAATAAAATAAAACATTGCTAAAACACAATCACGGTTTACACATATGATTAATTAGAATTAGACCCAAATAAAGGTAATAATTGCCTACAAATGCAATAATGAGGTGTTATTTAAAAAATATTTTTTACATACTGCATCAGGAAATGGAAATATATATATATGCAAGAAGGACACACAAATAGTCAGAACAGGCAAGCTGGTTCTGTGGTTGGAATCAAGCTGGACTTCTCTGTGATGTTGGCAGAAAAGAGGACTATGGCCAGACTGCTGGACATTATGGACAATGCCAGGCACTCTCTGCACACAGTCATCACCCACCAGAGGGGGGGGGGGGTTAATGAAACAGGACAACAATGGGAGCAGTAGCTGGGCCACCATAACAATAACAAACTGACTACATGCAATAACTGTAATATGGTGCAATAGCACAATAATTAACTGAGTTTTTATATATACAGTGGAGTACATATAAAAAAAAATTATTTCCCACTAACTTTAAAAGCTTGAATACAAAAAAAAAAAAACACATTTTATAAATTTATGCCAGCTTTAACTTCAATTTTATTTTACGGTTAGACAGAGACCTGAAGAGGTGTACAAGCCAGTGTCTTACACCTACTGTGAAATTTGGTAGAGAATTGGTGATGATCTGTGAATGCTTCAGCAAGGCAGAAATTGGGCAGGCTCAACTTTGCGAAGGATGTATGTATTTTATATACCAGATCAAGACCCCGTCATGGCCATCCAAATCTCCAGACCTGATCCCCATTAAGAACCTCTGGAATGTAATCATGAGGAAGCTGGATAGCCACAAGCCATCAAACAAAGCTGAACTGCTTGAAATATTGCACCAGGAGTGTTGGTCACCCAAGAGCATTGTGAAAGACTGGTGGAAAGCATGCCAAGATGTATGGAAGCTGTGATTAAAAATGATGGTCATTCAACCAAATATTGATTTCTGAACTCTTCGTGAGTTAAAAACATTAGTATTGTTGAAAGCACAGCATCTTGTTTGTTATTTTGACCATTTCATTTTCTGCATGTAAATACTAAATCTTTCCTGGGAATTTCAGTCACGTCCATAGTTTATAGAGTAAAACCATACTCAAGCAATTATCTATAAAGAGGAAAATCAGGAAAACTGATAATTTTGCAGTAGTCTCTTAATTTTTTAGTGAGTAGTTAACAGCATGGTACGATATTTTCAGTTTCTTGGCAATATCTCACATTGAGTGGTGGTCTTTTCTTAACACTTTTAATGGGTCTCTATAAAAAGTTGTTTCTTTCTGGCCATTTGGAGCCTGTAAGCAAGCCAGCAACTGCTGATGCTTCAGATACTAAACTAACTTAAATGTCATGCTTCCTTTTATGCTCACTTATTAGTGTTTTCAGGTGTGTATCACAATTGTGCAAAGGTGTCCTAACAACCAATTAGTCCAATAACATCCCTAATTTAGACTGACAGCCATGCCAGGAGATTCAGGCAGAGGACTGAGAACTGCTGATAATAGGACTATATGAAAAAAAATCAGCCTCAATACAAAAATAGGCTTTAGTACAAACAACAAACAATTTTTTATGTAAAAATCACCGGACACATTAAATTAATTTAGAAAGGGACAATATATTTTGTGAATTGTATAACATTGTGTGAGGGAAATTTGCAAGTGATCCTTTTAAGCGGTAGTATATATAAAAGGGTTCTATTAAACTCCACCTTATCTTAAAAACATGTTTGAAGGTAAGGTGGAGGAGAATCATGCCTTGATGTGATCGGTTCAGTCTGCTCATCTGGTTTAGTACTGGTGTTTCCCCGCCTATGGGCTGGACTACACTTAAACAGTTTAGAAAATAAGGGAGTTATTGAGGTAATGACTCAAAGGCCTTTCCATTGTTCCTTTCGGCTCTCGTTTTCCATCAAGAACAATCCCTGGAGTGAAATATCCATTAAACTTAAATCAGCAAATTTACAGAAATGGTGTTAAGCTCTTTGTTTGAAATAACAGCTCCATGTATGCAAATCCTGAGTGAACCTGGATACAACAGCATAATCCATGTGTCACTTTGTCTTCTGCCTCAACTTGAGGAGCAGGTTGTGGACATGCAGAGGATTTGCATTCTTGCTTTAACAAAGCCACATCTCAAACAGCTGGAGGTCAATACTTTAAGCTTTAGTGAGTTAAACACGACGTATGATCTGCAGTAACAATCAGCTTTCTTTACAGCTGTGCTTCTGCAGTTCTACATCACTGACTGGGCCATCTATTAACACCCCACACTGTAAAACCAAACGCCTTTCTCCAACTCGTGTACTTTGCAACGTTTAAAACACTATCATATATAAAATATGAGTTTAAAGTGGTTTTATATTTAACTAGCTAACAAAACAAACGCTGTTCAGAAAACAGCTTAACAGCCAGTTTAGTATGCGCTAACTGTTAAGAAAATTCATACATACGCCAACAATGTAAGAGATCATCTTGATTGTCGTTCGATGTTGTAATTTAAGGAGAAAAACTGCAGTTAATTTAGATTCAGTGAAGTGACCAAACTCCCCACCAACTGCGCCGTCAACATGTAGCAATCTAGCTAACTGCACCCTCCGCCCTTCTTCCGGATCTGTCTCAAAAACCACACCCCCTAGTGGCCTTGTTTTATATACTGACTTGCTCCCTACTGCACTCGTCCTAAATGATGGTGACGGTATATTAATGCTCTCATTAAATCAGCAAATTGCATTATAAAAAACAGTTCATTTCCACTTAATATTTCCACGTAATATTCGGGCTCACATTTTATGCTTCCAACTTTGTAAACACAGTTTGGAAAAGACTTTTCTTTTCCAGCAAAAGTGTTCCCCAGTGTCCAACGCCAATACACAACAGCATGATAATGTGATTGTTTCGAACCTATCCTTGACTTTAAATTGTCCTTCATCAATCCATGATTTCACAAATATTCTTTACTCAGATTCACTCAAATTTTGTAGATAACCTTTAAAAACTGAAGGCTATTAAAGCTGCTAAGAAGACCTACATGGACTAAGAGGCTGTAAAGGTTCATAAAGGTTTAACTTGTAGTTTCTACAATATTCATTATTCATTATCTTCATGCCCAACCAGGGGAGGTCATCTCAGGCAGATACACCCAGTTTGGGCTCAAATCCATTGCTGGGCAGTTTGTACAATAATTGTAACTTATTTTACCCAGTATTTGCCCAGCCCCTGAGACAATCTCCCCAGGATGGGCACGGGAAACCCCCCCACGACCCTTAGAAGAGGGGAGAAGATTTAGCGGAGATATAAATGAATGGATTTTACTTGGTTGTTTTGTATTAGAGCAAACATACTTTTTTTGGTAAAAAAAAAAAAAACAACAACAACGTCAGGCTGTAACGTATTTAAACAGGCCTGCTTTTTGATTTATATGATTTTGTTTACCTTATGAATGCAATTTTATAGTTATTCTACTTATCCTATTGTTTAATTCTACTTATTATTGGTAATTAATATTAATGGTCTGTCTGCTTACTTGTATAACATTTCCCTTAGTTGTGCTGCTTTACATGTTTTTGTTTATTAGAGCGTTTAGTCAATCACAGTTTAGCATCATTGTTTTAAATATTTCTGCCTAAGCCTTCAGAATGAATGCTGCTGGTCCTGTAACATTAAATAGGTGTAGATTAACCATCTCTTGCTTCAACCAATCAGATTGTATGTTCTCTATATCAGTGCCTTATACCAGGCACTGGTAGAATTAGGAAGTGGTAGAATTAGTGACGAGTCAGTCAGTGAGCGAGGGCTTTATTTATTAGGATAGATTATTGTAAATTCATTAAAGCACAGTTATCGCCGATGCTATCTGTCTGTCACTCGTGTTTCTGCAGTTGTCTGCCCAACCCCTGCTGCTCTGCTGTCATAACGACTTATCTATCTGTGATGCAGCGGCTCATTATACTGCATTTCTGCACAATAAGATGTTTTTATAGCCATCAAGTAGTTATTGACAGGTGATTTAATTTAACTGTATCATTTCTGAAAGCCTAAGTGTAAAGTGCATTGCTACTGTATACTCCACCTATCTGGTCACTTCTGCACTTTAACTGTATATTGTATATTATATGTATATAATCTCTATCTTGCACTTCTGGTTAGCTGCTACTGCATTTCGATGGCTCTGCTTCGTTTACTCTGCTCAATGACAATAAAGTTGAATCTAATCTAATCTCTTATTGTTTTTGGATAGTTTTAAAATCACTATGTTTTCTGTAATTCCTGGTGAAATTAAATAATAAGAGCATTTTAATTTAAGGTCTTTTTAAATATAGTAATTTTTTTCCTAGTGGTTGGGTCTAGTTGGGTTTTATGTAATGTGTGCAAACTGATTTCTGAAGATGGAGCTGGGTTTTGTTCATTATTGTACAGTTTAATGGTGTACTGTAAAATGTGTAATTCCGGTCCTTAAATCTGATTGGCTGAACCACTTGTCCAGATGTGAACTTTGTCCAGAACTTTAAATTATGTACCATTACATGAAATCTACAGATTGATATAATCAGCGAGGCACTTCTCAATAAGCCTGTTTCTTAACAATGTTTACTTTAACAAAAGTTTAACAACAATTTTGTTTTAAATAAACGCTTACAAATAACCTTGTTCTTTTATGATCCTGTTTTTATAACCGTTTTATAAAGGTAATAAGGCACTCTCGGCTGCACTTATCTAGAGTGGCTTATTGTAATGCCATAACTGTAATAATTGTAATATCCTCATAATGTACAGTTGTGGTTGGCTTGTACAAACTGCAGGGGTCGGCAATTAAGTATGGACACTGGCCGGACATTCAAGAGGGCTGATGAGGGTGAATGTGGTCGTTACTAATAGGGGGGGGGGGAATAAAAAATAAACAACTGTATTTCCACTTGTTACTGTTAGCTGTAAAAAATGGCTTCTTAAGAGAAAAGTTGAGCGCGAAAACAAGATCTATCTTGAAAAATGGACAGAGAAATACGCCTTTAACCTCCCATTTTATTAATTCAAAGCAGACATGCCTGATCTGTATCGAAGTGGGTCTCTGCAATATCAGACGGCACCAGGAAACCAGGCATGATAATTTGGATGAAAGGATGTGTGGTCTGTTTAGAAGTCATGTTTTAATTTTCACAATAATATGATGCTGTGTTGACGAATGACGAATAAGGAGTGGCCTACAGTGCTTTGCAAAAGTATTCAGCCCCCTTAAATTTTTCAATATTTTGCCACATTTCAGGCTACAAACATAGATGTGAAATTGTTTTTTTTTTTGTACAAAAATAAAATAATAAAAATCAACAAGTGGGACATAATCATGAAATGGAATGAAATTTATTGGATATTTGAAACTATTTTCAGAAATAAAAAAACTGAAAAATCGGGTGTGCAATATTATTCAGCCCCTTTACATCCTCACTCCAGAACTTCAGTGAAGATCTCTGAATGATCCAATGTTGACCTAAATGATGATAAATAGAAGCCCCCTGTGTGTAATCAAGTCTCCGTATAAATGCACCTGATCAGTCATAATCTCAGAGTTCTGTTCAAAACGCAGAGAGCATCATGAAAACCAAGCAAAACACAAGGTAGGTCCGAGATACTGTTGTGGAGAAGTTTAAAGCTGGATTTGGATACAAAAGGAGCACTGTGCAAGAGATCATACAATCTAACAAGACCCGGCCATCCCGCTAAACTTTCAGCTCAAACAAGGAGAAGACTGGTAAGAGGCCCATGATCACTCTGGATGAACTGCAGAGACTTACAGCTGACGTGGGAGTCTCTGTCCATAGGACAACAATCAGTCGTACAATGCACAAATCTAGCTATTTTGCAAGGAAGAATGGGCAAAAATTTCAATCTCACGATGTGCAAAACTGATAAAGACATATCCTAAGCGACTTGCAGCTGTAATCGGAGCAAAAGGTGGTGCTACAAAGTATTAACGCAAGGGGGCTGAATAATATTGCATGCCCCACTTTTCAGTTTTTTATTTCTAAAACAAGTTTAAAATATACAATAATTTTTGTTCTACTTCACAAATAGTGTCCCACTTGTTGATTCTTCACAAAAAAATACAATTTCATTTCCTAAAATTAAGGCAAAATGTGGCAAAAGGTTGAAAAGTTGAAGGGGGCCGAATACTTTTGCAAGGTACTGTATACCTTAGTAGTTTGGTTATTGCCAAGGGTGTTTAGTTGTGGTGTTTTTTTTATGTTTGTAAGGATGCATGATTTATTAAAGCAAGGCATGAGAGGGCATTATTGTGAATAAATCATGGGTAGGAGGTGTTGGACATCTTTTATGTGATTTATTCACAATAACGCAGAACACTGAGTACCTTATTACATTTATTTGATGTAATGTGTTTCTTGCAAACAAAATTATAATATTAAACTGGTCTTCTGCAACATAATCTAGTCAAGCATTTAAAATGTACATTGAATGCCTGGTGGTGGAGTACTCATTAGCGCTCATTAGGAATTGGCTCTGTTTATAATACTCTGTCTGTATTTCCATTAAATGTTACATGATTTAAAATAATGCATTAGAGATCATGCATTGATCCGCATGTGAAGCGTTCAGATATGCCCTTATTATTATTATTGTTAAAAATAATGTCACGGTTGGACGCACTGCTCAACCAATCAAATCTAAGTAACAGAACTTCCTGTTTTGTAGGACCGTTTAGGTTTTAAGAGTTGTGTTCTATGCATTTCTGCGCTTCTGGGTCATCCTTTTCAAAGTCTAATGCTAGATCAATTTTCTCTTGACAGTTGTGTGTGTGTGTATATATATGTTACAATTTATTTATTTATTTGTTTTTTATAACGCCACTTTATACACTTTGTGAGTTATGTATGGCATATACTGTATTATTCAGTTCCGTATTATTGTCCTTTGAGTCCCTTTATTTTCCATATTTTTGTTTTAATTTTTATTTTGGCCAGAAATTTTACAATTTTCCTTGTGTCTTCCATGTTGAGCGCATCCTTAATGGTTCCAGGTATTTGTAGTTGCTGTCTCTCTCTAGTGTATTTTGGGCATTCGGTTATGATGTGTTTTATTGTCAGCTGTGTTTGGCATCTTTCACATGTTGGAATGTTCTCTCCTTTTATTAGGTGCTGGTGAGTGAGTCTTGTGTGGCCTATTCTGCATCTTGTGAGTAGTACTTGGTCCATTCGTTTTCCTTGGTGTATTCTTGGTTTGATGTTTATGTTCGGGTGTATCTCGTGTAGTTTATTTGTTGTCTGCAGGTCCCACATAGATTCCCAGCGATAAAACACAAATGCACTACAACAAAAATCTATGTACAAAAGAAAAATAAACACAAATCAATGTGTAATTTAATCTTGTTGACATTTATTTAAATTAGTAAACGTTAAACTACATAATTTATCGATTTATTGATCATCAAATCAAAAACAAGACTTGTTACACTTCTTTAAGATTTTCTGACCCATTTTTTGCAGTGTGCATCCGTCCTGCACAGCTACTGATTTTAAGTTGACAACAACATGAACGTGACAGAGGAGCCGCTTGACCTTAAATTTGAATTTCTTAAATTATTTAATTTGTAATTTAAAGACCATGAATCGTGACACTGAAAATTGTTTCAGAACAATATGTATTTACATATAACTTTTGTTCAATGAAAAAATGTCAGAAGGAACTATTGGCCACCTAGGTATCTTTACTTTATCAAATTTGGCTCTCTTTGCAAAAAATTTGGATGCCCTGCTGTAGTAGTTTAGATTTATTTGTTTTGTTAGAACCCTATTGCTTCTCTGTTCAGAAGAGGAATAGTTTATGAGGTGTATTATAAAATGCGTAGTTCCGGTCCTTAAATCTGATTGGCTGAGCATCTTGTCTAGCCGTGACATTATTCACAATAACCCATACCTCTAAGCGCTTCATATTCGAACAAATGCACATTATAATATATACTCTTTCCCAAAGTTTTTCAGAAACTGCATTCTTTAAGATTTGATTGACAAAGAAACTGGAAATATTTTACTTGCGTCAGGGTTCGTTTTAATAAAAACGGACTGGCACTGTCATGGTAAGTAAGTTTTTTGGCGATTTTGCTTTCAGTCAACGCATTTTTAAATCAAACCTTGTTTTTTTTATTTTAGTGTGTTGGTAATTGTTTTATAAAAGCCATCAGGGTTGTGCATTATTGTGAATAAACCACACTAAAATACATGCTAAGAACCCCTTATTCCCATGGTTTATTCGCAATAATGCACAGCCTCTCATGCCTTATTGTCTTATGATAAAACGGGTAGTTCCGGTCCTTAAATTTGATTGGCTGAGCACTTTGTCCAGCCGTGACATTATTGACATTAATGCACACCTCTGCCCACTTCACATTTGTATCAATGCA
>JAOUQT010316521.1:0-14515 GCA_025769995.1 Xyliphius kryptos | reverse complement strand
AGTTGATGACTGGAAAATTACAATGACTGCAATTCATATAGGTAATTTTGGAAAATCTGAGAAAATATTATTTGCATTATGATTTGGACCACAGTGTATTTAGCGATTGGGTTCAACCCCTCTTCCCCAAAATAAGCAGATCAGTAAGTAACTTTAATAAAACGTCCTTTAAAAAAATGCTCGCCACCTCGGGGTAGAACGGGTAATGGCTATTTTTTTATGTTTGGATATTTTTCTTCAGCCAGCATGTTTCAAAAGTGCCCAGCAGAGGTCCTTGACTTCATTTGAATTTTTGAAGCGGGCACATCAACTACAGCTGTGACATTAAATAGCTGTTTTACATGTAGCTATGGCAACAAATACGCCAGCAAAAGCCGTTTAAATGTAACTTACATTTAAACAAGACATAATTGTGGCAGAGAGGCCTGGTTGCATGCTGGTTTGTAAATGGTGTGTGTGTATGTGCGTGACAAGCGCAGTTAACCAAGACCCTCGCCTGTCCCCCACGTCCTTCATTTCTGTACTGTGTGATCGACGCCTACTCAAAAGGGTCCGAAAATAATGGCGGTTACCCAAATTATAAAGAAAATGGGCCCGATTTGGACATGTTCTCTGTGTTGCCTGCGGTTCTGTAACTTTTTGAGCTGTGTTTCTTCTCTGTGTATAATGTAAGGCTGCTCTTCCTCTTCTCCAGTCTCTCAGAGTTCTTTGTGGTTCCTTCATCGTTGGCCGATCAGGACCTGAAGCAATACGCCTGTCACTTTAATGATCAACGCATCCCGGTGGGTTTACTAACTCAAGTGTGAGGTAGGTTTATTAGTCAAGCAGTAAGATGTTCATACCCTGCTGCCTGAAGGTGGAACTGCAGGGCCGTCAGTTATGCTGGAGCAGATTGGGGAGGACGAGGGTGGACTACCAACTGGAGTCAGGAAATTTATGTCCAAATGTTTCACGTGTCGAAACATCTCATGTGTGGCCAAAATATTAGGACATTATAGTCACCCAACCACCATTATACTAGCTGTTATGCGTTCTCCGCCCGGGTGGCAAGCATGTTTAAAGCACGTTTCATTTAAGTCACTCACTGATTTGCTGATTCATCAAGATAACTTTCTTCAATTGTATCTTCATTAAAGTTTTCAGAAAGCCAAGCAGTGTTGCGGGTGTTCCCCTCCACTTTACCCACTCCAATCGCTATGCGCCAAGCGCCTCGTGTCTTCACTTTCGAACTACCCATGTGAATCACTATGCATCAAGCTCCTCTCGCCTTTCTTTCTACGCCGCCTGTGTGCCAATCGCTATATGCCAAGCTCCTCGCGTTCTTCCCTTCACACAATCCAAGTGCCAATCACTATCGAGATGACACATGACAAGGCTTAACCTCCATGGGACCCGCGTGCCAATAGCTCTCGAGCTCACACGCCAAGCTCCCCGCCTCAAATCCTCCACTCCACCAATTAATATTGAGATGACACACGACCTGCGCTCCGCTTTATTCCCTCCACGCTACCCACGCGCCAAGCACTATAGGGACACATACACCAAGTGCCTTACAATATATATATTATTGATGTTTTAGATTATAAGTTAAATTTATGTTTAGTCATTTAGCAGACAAAATGTAAATATAAATTAAACTTATAAACTCAGACTAAGCAATGGATTTAAACACAAAATATAATAAAGGTTGGGTGACTGGTGTCCTAATTTTTTTTATATAGATATTTAATTTTGCACTTTATATATTTAATGTTTAAAAATAAAAGTATGTAGGTCAAAATATTTTTTATAGATTCAATATTACCTGTAACCGATAAATTAGGTCTGTAGTAACATTGGTCATTCTGTGTGTGTGTGTTTGTGTTTGCGCGTGCGTGCACGTTTGTGTAGTTGTGGTGCTGGAATCACCCAAATGGTAGTGCCCTGGTTCGAATGTCCAGCATCACTGATCTCCAGCAGCAGAGGAAAGTGGATCAGAGGTACTGATCACTTAGGGGTTTAAATTCAGAGTCCCTGCTTCTTCTAAAGCAGCCATTACAGATCATTTTTTGCGTTTTAACAGGATTTGTGGTGCAATAATGAAAAGTCATCCGCTGCGCAGCAACGTCCTGAAGACCGATTTGGACAAGAGCCTGCCGAGCATCCAGGACATTCAGGCCGCTGTAGTGAAGCTGCGTCAGATCTGCGTGATTGGTAAGCTGTGTATATTCCCTACTTTCCTCTTTGATTCAAAATCGAAGTCAAAATCGAGTCAACTCTTGATTTATCCACTGGGAGGCAGCAAAACTCGAAAAAAATCATCAAATAATATATCATAATAAAATTAGAACACTTTATTGCAATTGGAGAGTTTATTGATGTGAACTGAAAATAAAACAAACAAACAAACAAAAATAGATAAATAAATTTATCAATAACAAACAAATACAACACATTTTATTTAAAATATAAATTGTAAAGAATATCAAGTCACTGAGAAAAGTCTTGTCGCAAAAGGATATAGTAACTTAAAGTGGTGTAATTTTTAAAGTTAGGTGTAAATTTATAATTAATTGTTACAAAGTATGATTCACTTTATTGTCAAGAGCTTCAAGATTAATAACTGGATGCAAAACTTTCAAAAAGTATCCTGATGTTTGCATCTTGGTAATTCCCATAACCAGACAAAAGTCTTGTCATGCCTTTAAACGATTTAACCAATCACAGATTATAGCGTCATCTAGGACAAATAATGTAATTAACACATTCCAAGTGTGTGTAAAAAGGACAATCTGACCTCTGAGAACAAGACTCAAGCACAAACCGTCATCCAAGTCTGCTGCTGAGGTTGCAGACATCTTTAATGTGTCCAAACGTCAAGTGGAGAGGATAAGAAAAAGGTTACAAGAAACTGGTGATGTTCATGACAAGCCCAGGCCAGGCAGAGCCCTAAAGACACCATACGGTTTCATACTGTCATTTTGCAGACACTTTTATCCAAAACGACTTACAAGCATCTCACTTAATAGGTTGAGTCAGAACACAGTGTTCACACAAAGCAATGAGGGCTAAGGGTCTTGCTCAAGGACCCACATTGGTAACTTCAGTGGACCTGGGATTTGAACGGGGAATCCACTGCACTGAGAGGCGAACGTGCTAACCACTAAGCCAACTATGCCGGGCTTTTGGAAGATGAAACCAAAAAATCTGCAAGACTGCACTGCCATTACATCAATAAGTTATTGGAGTCATTTCCAAGACGTATGGATGCAGTCCTCCAAACTCATGAAAGTCATACAAGATATTAATTATTTTTTCCAAGGCACCATGTAATGTAATCTAATGTTATTGCAGCAGTTTAGTGTATTCAAAGTGAAGTATATTTTTAATTTCAACATTATTTTTGTATTCGACAAGACAATAATGGATACAAAACTGTCTTTTGCCATAAGGAGCATAATCCAGTGGGCTTGCCTTGCATATAAGACATTTCTGATTTTAATCACTAAGCTACAAGTCAAGTTATTATTTGGTCTTCCCAAAACTTTTGTCAAGAGATGTATATACATGTAAACATATGTAAGTGGTCTATTTATCCCACTGTACACACAGAGTAATGTCCTCTCCTCATTTAACTCACCCGTGCAGTGAAACACACACTTCTACACACTGAGTGAAGTGGGCACACATCCCCACAGTTCCTAGGTTAGGTGCCTTGCTCAAGGGCACTTCAGTCTTAGTACTTGGTGGAATTCAAACCCGAGACCTTCAGGTCGCAAAGCCGGTTCCTTGACCACAAGCCTTCGCAAAGCCGGTTCCTTGACCACAAGCCTACGATTGTTCTATGACTGTACATGGTTGAGGTAGCAGTAGATACATGCTCTAAACAGCTAAAAAAAGAAATGTTGCCCAAGGAAGTTACACTTCAAGTTACATCACAGGTGTTTAGAGACACGTTCTCTGGAGTGACTAATCGCGCTTCTCCATCTGTCAATCTGATGCACGAGTCTGGGTTTGGCGGTTGCCAGGAGAATAGTACTTGTGTGACTACATTGTGCCAATTGTAAAGTTTGGTGGAGGGGGGATTATGGTGTAGGACTGTTTTTCAGGAGGTGGGCTTAGCCCCTTAGTTCCAGTGAATGAAACTATGAATGCTTCAGCCTCTTCCTCATTCAACATGACTCTGCACCAGTGCACAAAGCAAGGTCCATAATGACATGGAGGACAGAGTCTGGTGTGGATGAACCTGACTGGCCTGACCTTAACCTGATAGAACACCTTTGGGATGAATTAGAGCGGAGACTGAAAACCAGGCTTTCTCGTCCAACATCAGTGTGTGACCTTACAAATCTGCTTCTGTACGAATGCTCAAAAATTCCCATGAACACACTCCTAAACCTTGTGGACAACCTTCCCAGAAGAGTTGAAGCTGAGTTGAAGGGTGGACGACGTCATTTTGAACCCTATGGATTAGGAATCGGATGTCACTTCAGCTCATATGTGAGTCAAGGCAGGTTAGCGAATACTTTTGGCAGTATAGTGTATGTATCTTACTGAGAGTGCAAAACTGAATATGCAAGTGACCATCTCCTGCTCTCTGATAAAAAAGGCCCTTTTCAAAATGTTGTAGAAATCTTCCTTATGAGAGTGGTAACAGTGGTAACAACTACTCTTATAGTTGAAATTAGAAATTAATGTTGTTATACAGCAGGTGTGTCCACACTTTTCTGGCCTGAGAGCTACTTTTCCCAGTGGACAGGTCATCGTAATCTACCAGGATTTATCTAAAATATTTTTACAATACAAGGCAATCCACTAAAAAAAAAAAAAAAACACTTACAATTCTGATTATCTGCATTGAGTGCTGTCAGCCAGATGGGAGGAGTCTGAACAGTAGCTACAGAACAGCATTCACATTTCTCACCGTCTAACCATTTTTTTGGAAGTTTACCTTGGATGGCAAATTTTCATTCATTCAGATTATTTTAGTGATTTTCAATGCCGCTCTCATATTTTTGAAAGATTTCCTTCTTTAAGTCGATCATGTTTCTGCTCTTTTTCTTTAATGAGCTGCTGGATCTGGAAATTGTTTTTAGTCCCATGATGACGCTAAAGGTAAAAGCGTCAACTTCACAGTCACTTCGCAAAGGAAACTTAATTGAGGACAATGAGACATGTCCAGGTCACTTGATCATGCTGTAAGTCTTAAGCAACTGACAACGAAAACAGGTTCCACTGTATTTATTTTTTACAAACTAAAAAAATGTGTCCTGTGTCACGACACACCATTGGAGAAACCTCATGCATGTACATTACTCGAGGTATACATTACATTTTGAGGACAGAGTAGTCTTGAATTACTCCCTCCTGGAGCAGTGAGGGTTAATAGCCCTGCCTAAGGACCCACATAGGCAGCTTTGGTGGTGTTGGGGTTTCATCAAGTAACTAAATTAAAGTCTTTGGACTGTGTGTGTGTGTGTGTGTGTGTGTGTGTGTGTGTGTGTGTGTGTGTGTGTGTGTGTGTGTGTGTGTGTGTGTGTGTGAGTGCAGATCCTTACGAGGAGTCCGAAGAAAAGTGGCTGTCATCCGTGGAAAGTTCCAGATGGATGGAGTATGTCAGGTAATAAATGAACCTCCCAAAAGTTTTTATATTCTGAGATCTTTACTTTACTTCAGTGCTCTGTGTGCTGTTACAGAAGCTTTCTGAAGCATGCAGTGGAGGTCATCTACATGCTAGAAGGGAAACAGTCCTCCGTCATTCTGCAAGGTATGATCCTGAATGAGGAACTGTTGCGTGTTTATATTAAGCTGTCGTTCTTTGTAGTTTTGAATAAATTTTAGTCTAAAAGTCTTATGAAATCTAATCTAATGAATGCAACAGGAGCAGGTCACAAAGACCCCAAATTTTACATTTATATAATGTAAAACAACTCGTCCCACCTGTAAAACCCTGTAGTGGTAGGATGATGGTTAAAAAAGTCTTAAGATATTTGGTTTCAGCTCATAAAACATGGAGCAAAAACAAAAATCCCACTGCTTTCAGTTCGGAAGCATTCTGGTCGTTCAGAACTGTTCTGATCATTTGGAAGCGTTCTGGTCATTCGTAAGCATTTTGTTCATTAGGAAGCATTCCGGTTATTAAAAATTGTTCTGGTTGGTGGGAAGCTTTCCGGTCATTAGGATCCGTTTTCTTTATTCGAATCCATCCTGGTCGTTCGAAAGCGTTCTGATCATTCGGAACCGTTCTGGTTGTTCGGATCCATCTCAGCTCGTTTGGAACCGTTCTGGATGTTTGGAAGCATTCTGGTTGTTCAAATCCATCCCCAGTGTTTAAAAGCATTCCGCTATTACGGAAGTATTCCGATCATTCAGAATCGTTCCGGTCGTCCGAATCCATCCACGTTGTTTTGAATTATTCCGGCCATTTAAAAGCGTTCCTGTCGTTAGGAAGCGTTCTGGTCATTTGGATCCATCCTGGTCGTTCGAAAGCATTCTGATAGTTCGAAACCGCTCTTATTATTGGGATCCATCCCCGTTGTTTGGGAACCATTCTGCATGTTTGGAACCGTTCTGATTGTTCCGATCCATCCCTGTTGTTTGGAAGTGTTCTGCTCGTTCGGAAGCATTCTGGTCATTCGGAACTATTCTGGTCTTTCAGAAGCGTTACAGTCGTTTGGAACTGTTTTGGTTGTTCAGATCCATCCCTGTTGTTAGGAAGCGTTCTGCTTGTTCTGAAGCGTTCTGGTTGTTCAAAACTGTAGTAGTCATTTGGATCCAAATTGTTCGTTAGGAAGCGTTCTGCTTGTTCAAAAGCATTTCAGTCGTTCGGAGGCATTCTGAGCTTGTTCTGAGCTCATAGTCAGCTGCCCTCTTGTTGTGTCTCTGCAGAGGAGCAGGACCGAGATCTGAGCTGTGTGATTTCATCGCTGGTTCAGCTGATGTGTGACCCTCATTGCCGGAGTCTCCTGGGCTTTCAGGGTCTGATCCAGAAGGAGTGGGTGATGGCTGGCCATCGCTTTCTTGATCGCTGCAATCATTTAAAGAAACAGGACAAAGAGGAGGTAATGGCTTAATTGCAGTGGGTCAAAAATATCAAAGCAAAGCTTAACTGTGGATAATCTTTAAACTAACAATAACCTAACCATAATTTAACCATACAGTTAGGTTGTAGTCAGGCTTCGAGTATAACTATTAAACTTTACATCAGTTATATAAATATCAACTTTGTTATTCACAGTCTCTTCTCTTCATGAACTGTGTGTGTGTGTAATTGTGTATACAGTTGTGTCACTTAATTTCCCTCCACAGTCCCCTCTCTTCCTGCTCTTCCTGAACTGTGTGTGGCAGTTGCTGGAGCTGCACCCCTCAGCGTTTGGCTTTACGGAGGTGTACCTGACGGTGCTCTGTGACAGTATGTGGGTCCCTGTTTTCAGCACCTTTCTCTTCAACTGTCCGAGACAGAGTGCTGAACACAGCAGGGTGAGATTATACACACTGTCCTCCTCACTATACACACTGCCCTCCCTTACTATACACACTGCCCCCCCCCCCACTGGAGTCTTCTTTAATTACATTATTTAGTGTTCCACTCACTGTGTAGATGTGTTTGGTAGTTCCTTCAGCCATTAGCTCTCTCCTTTCCTCCTCTCCCTCCTTTTCATCCTCTTGTTTATCTCCCTTCTCTCCATCCTTCTTTCCTCCTCCATCACTCCCATCATGATCATTAGTTATTACTTCCCTTATCTCCCTCCTTACTGTTTCTTTCTTTCTTTTTTGTCCTTGTTTTCCTCCCTCTTTCCCTTTCTTCCTTCCTCATGGCCATCCTCTCTTCCATTCATCCCTGTTCCCCCTTTTTTCCCCACTGTCTCTTGCTCTACTTCCCTCCCTTCTTCATCTTCACCTCCGTGCTTCCTCCCTCTATCTTCTTTTCCTCCTCAGTTCACAGATACGCTTTGGAACTGAACCCTGTAAGCTCTTTAATGTCAGGACGTTTTCCTCCATGTGGTTCTTTCTGCTGTCAGGACTTTGCTGTGAGCAGAAGCATCTCACTGGCGACGGACCGTGCCCTGCACTTCCCCCCAGTGTGGGACTGGTCTCAGCAGTTCAGTCTTAAAGACCAGGCCCTTTTCAACAACCCTCTGTATGTGGGCAAGAGTGCCCCTTGTGTGCACAATGGCGCAGTGCGGACCTTCACACACAGGCGTAGCAAGGTGAGAACTTCCTGACAGGAGCATCCATCCCAAAATGGGTCATGGCTCCACACGGACCCGTCAAGGTCACTTGAATCACCCGTGTGGCTCAGTTGTAATTAAATAGTTTGATGTATGTTAATGAACTAATTTTAATGTAATCTGAGTTAAAATGTGTTTTTGGTCAGAAGAGCTACAGTTCCACACTCCGGGGGCTACCTTCAGACCTGAAGAACGGTGGCCTCATGGAGCTGCAGACGCTGACGCGACGGAACTCGCTGATTCCTCGGCTTCGTTCCGACTTGGCTCCAATGCAGGAGAAGCAGGAGAGCCCAGCCCAACGCTTCCTGCAGGACTGGCTTTCTCGGCCGGTCGACCCTCATGGTCTGCTCTTGCCCCAGCTCCTCCCATCTCATCTGCCTCTCTGGAAGCTCTACTTCCTGCGCTGGGTGCCTGAGGTTCAGATTGTCAACGGTGGCTCCATCACCGCCTTCCACAAGCTGTCCGTTTTGGTGGATGAGATCGAGATGATCCAGAACCAGCTGAGGCAGTGCACAGGAGGGGGTGCCTCCACCCTCAACCCTGCTGCCCCCCAGCTGGAGATGGGCAAAATGTACTTTCGAGCCGGATTGTCTCCGGGGGAGTTCACCTCCTCTCCAGATTATCTCAGCTCCTCCTTTCCTTTCTCCCCAATGGGAAACCTTTGTCGACGCAGCATTTTGGGAACCCCCCTCAGCAAGTTCCTTAACGGAGCCAAGATTTGGCTGTCCACCGAGACCCTGGCCAATGAGAGCTTTTAGTGCAAATCTGATCTGTGATGTCACATCTCCAACTACCAAGTTAAAGCTTTTGGAATGTTCTCTCCTTCTCACACTGGTCTAGTTCAGGGTCGGGAACTGAACATGGCACTGGGCATCAGGAGGGTGGGTGTTTAGAATGTTAAAATGCACAATGATGTCACAGATGACGCCGAATGGCATGTGAGCTGAAGCGTTTGTGCACCACGCGGATGAAGCTCGAATCTTTTTGTGTGATCGTGATTTGAATATTTAATTCTTGTTTTTTGTGTGATTGATCAAAGCACTTCAGGTCGTCTGTCAGAACCTCCGCATAGCTTCTTTAGTTTTGTTGTATTTTTTTTGGTGATCAGATGATTTCTATAAAAACACCAGATTCGGCGATGCAAAGCAGCTGCAGCGTTGAAACCTCCAAACACAGTACAAAGAGAAGTTTCGTTGATCTGTTTTCAGCTGCAGGGATTTGGACACAGTGCTTAGAAAAAAATCATCATACCTCTTTTAAATAGTCAAAATGTTTCCCATCGAAACTGAAATCCTGATATCCCATCAAGCAAGATCCATATTTTTTCTGGTTATTTCTCAAATAAACTGCACACACCACTTTGTATGTTTCCACTATTACCATATTTCCCCGAAAATAAGACCGTGCTCCCGAAGATGCTCCCAAGGACAACATTTGGTATTGCGGCTTCAAGCCACCAGGGGGAGCTCATCACAGCAGATTCGCACAGTAGGGACAGAACATACAGTATGGTAGTATCTGCCACCAGGGGGAGCTCAACACAGCACACGTACAGCACAGCAATGTATGGTATGGCTGCCTGAGGCCACCAGGGGGAGCGCACCACAGCACATTCGTACAGCGCAGACTCACACTGGGGACAAAGCGTACGGTATGGCAGCGTCCGGCCACTAGGAGCCACAGCACAGCAGGGACAGCGTATGGTATGGCAGCTTCAGGCCACTGGGGGAACTCATTACAAAACACTCGTACAGCACAGCAGGGACAAAGCGTACGGTATGGCAGCAGGCAACGGGATAACGGCAGGCTGTGTGTAGCTCTACATTTGGCAGTAGGGGACAACTGTGGTAAAAAACACAGAAGCAGATCCTCAAGCAGGTGGTTATTCTTGTGCCATGTCCCATGGAGTCCACGTTCAGATCCTGGAGGTTGGATGGATAGGTGGAATCAGACCAGGTGTTTGATTATATTAATTGATTATATGATGATTTTTTTATAAGCACTGTATCGAATCCAGAACTTCTGAGCAGAGGTCTAGAAAAACTTTTTGGTTTCTCCTCCATGGACCAACAGATTTTTTAGGTCGGACCGTATTCATCTGATCAGCTGGTGCAATGAGAATGCTCCTGGTACTGATGTTGCTCCTGGTACCAGCATCGGTACTGATGTTTGTGTTAATAATGGTACTGGAACCTGTTACTGAAATAGGTACTAATGTTCATGCTGGTACTGATGCTTCTGATACAGTTTTCTAAGCTCACTCTTAGTTCTTCAGACCCTCAGCTCTGGTTCCAATGGCAACCCGAACCCAGTCAGCATTGTGTAAGCTCAAGCTTCACAAGTAGAAACCAGTCCAGCTCCGTTGTTTTGAGCTAAAGGTGGAATGTTTTTAAACTGCTCGGAGCTCTAGAGCTCCACTTTGTCATAATAATAATTGTACACATTTTCCCCTAAGGCATTAAATGTACTGAGATTTTAAACATGAAAAATTTGCAATGCAGAATGATGCAGGTAAACTACAGTCGTCTCTGAGACGCTTCAAACCAGCCAACCACTTATTTATGAGCTGCACTGCTCATGTTACGTCTCAGGGTTTTGTTTCAAACCCTTGCCCTTTTCTGTACGACATCGCAGTAGCCAGTATACAGTATGACCAGAAAGTATTTGGTCAGCCACTGATTGTGCAGGTTGAAGCGAGAGCGAGGTCTGTAATGTTCATCTTAGGTACACTTTAACCACGAAAGACAAAATGAGGAAAAAAAGGATTTTTAAAGAATGTATTTGTAAATAATGGTGAGAAATAGTTATATGCTCGATTACAAAAGTTCAACTTAATACTCTGTAACATAACCTTTGTTGGCAATGACTGAGGTCAAATGTTTCCTGTAAATCTGCAGCAGGTGTGCACACTATCTGCTATTTTGCTCTGTTTACACTCCCTTCACAAGTTTTCTATGGCGTGGAGAGCTGGAGACGGGCTAGGCCACTTCAGGAGCTCGAAATGCTTTTTACGGAATAACTACTTCATTGCCCGAGCGATGTTTGAGATCCTTTGTCATGCTGGAAGAGCCAGCCACGTTCAATCTTCAATGCTGTCACTGGTGGAAGGTGATTTTGGCTTAAAATCTCACGATACACGGCCCGGTTCATTCTTCCCTTACGCCGGATCAGTCTTCCTGTTCCCTGTGCAGAAAAACAGCCCCAAAGCATGACGTTTCCACCCCTGTGCTTTACAGCATGTATCTCAGCATTCTTCTTCCTCCAAACGCGATGACTTGCATTTATACCAAAATTTAGATTTTGGTTTTATCTGATCACATGATCTTGTCCCAATCCTCATCTGGATCATCCATATGCTCTCTGTCAACTTAAGACAGGGCTGGACACGCCTGGCACTGCAGAATAAGAGGCCCTCTGGGTGTAGTGTGATACTGATAGTAGCCTTTATTACTTTTGTCCCATCTCTCTGCAGGTCGTTCATCGGGTCCCTCCGTAGTTCTGGGATTGTTGCTCATCGTGATCATGTTGACCCCATGGGATGAGATCTTGCGTGGGGCTTCTATTTTCTTACAATTGCTCCCACACTCGATTTATTTACACCAGCCTGCATGCCTATTGTAGATTCATTCTTCTCAGCCTGCTGCAGCTCTACTGTTTTTTCTTTGTCTCCTTCCACAGCTGTTTGGAGTGTTTAAGGCTGTGGACAGGTGTCTTTTATACAGATAATGAGGACAAACTGGTGGCATTCATACTAATTAATATTAATAGGACTTACAGGTTTATGAGAGCTTGTTTTTGGGTGACCAATTACTTATTTTAATTCTTTGAAAATCCTAGTGTGATTCCCTGGATGTTTTTTTCTTATTTTGTTTCTCATAGTTGACGTGTAGCTTTGATGAACATTACAGACCTCGGCCATCTTTGTAAGATGCACAATTAGTTGCTGACTACATACTTTTTCACCTCACAGTATAACCCTAATTCTGTAATTGGTGGGGTAAATATGTGTGCGGCTGACCCTTACGTCTGCGGCTGTGGTATCATTGTGATACAGATGACCAGTATGGAGAAGACTTTTTTGTCGCTCCCCTCGTGTTGGCTGCAGCTGCAGGACATAATGTATATAGGTTACATATTTCTCTTGGTTTTAATGATCAAATAGAAATCCCCGCGGTGAGGTGTCACTCACAGGCTGGTCCTGCTTTTCTGGATCCATCACTGGTGACTGCTGTTCCAGCCAATCAATGCACAAGATCCTCCTTAGGTTCATAGATTTCTTCTCTTAACTGTTCTTTGATGTGACACACTGTCTGCTGTTTTGAATGAGCTCTCCATACATGCTGTGGTTTTCACCCTTTAATTGAGGGTGTAGTTGTTGTTGTGGGGGGGCACTAATGCACTGCACTTGGTACCTTAAAACTTTCGTGCTCTTTTCTCCAATCAGCACCATTATATTTACATATGCAAAGAGAAGACGAGAGGGCGGGCTACTGCTTCTAATAATGTGTGCCTTAATTAGAAAACCTGTCCTTTTTCTAGCCATAGTCTATTTTGGGAGGGCAGGGATGTTGTATCATGGCCGATGTTTCTTAAAATTTGTAGTTTTATTCACTTATTGGGCAGCCAGTAAGGTAAAGGTAAAGCGTTAACTTCACTTTGACATTTCAAAGTAACCTTAACAAGGTCAATGCAATTAAATCTGAGGCAATCCTGGTGATGTTCAACGACAACAAAAACATTCCACTGTATTTTTTCACAAGATTGTCCTACTTTTGAGAAACCTTGCATTAAGCATCATTACAATGCAGCCTTGATATCACACACCACCCGATGCAGATACAGTTCAGTACATTCATTATCTTCCACGTAATCCTGTACGAGGGTCGTGGTATTATATACAGTATATTTTGGGGATAATAGTTTAGGCACCTAACAGTTGTATACATTTTAACGAGTGGATAAGTGTAGGGAAGGCGTCTTAATGCTGCCCCAGGGCACAAAAGTCCCAGGCCGATGATGTAGGTTTTTTTCAAAGATTTTGAACTGCTGTTGGAAACATTGTTGCTTCAAAG
Organism: Xyliphius kryptos; assembly: GCA_025769995.1. Classification (NCBI taxonomy): domain Eukaryota; kingdom Metazoa; phylum Chordata; class Actinopteri; order Siluriformes; family Aspredinidae; genus Xyliphius; species Xyliphius kryptos. The sequence goes on along the minus strand of JAOUQT010316521.1, from coordinate 1,233 downwards.
TTTTAGATCAGTTTGTTGTGAATAAAAATCCTAAGATTTCAGACTGTGTGGTGTGGTGTGGACTTCGTAACACATGGCACAGACACAGACAAAAACAGTAAACAAAACATTTTAATATAAAGCACTTAACATGTGGCGGCACCATCAGACTGTACACGGAACTGGAACACGAACGCTAAAGCTTCAGTGCGCCCACAGACACTACTTTAGATTTCTTTGTCTTTGAACCCTGAGCCTTCGAGCCTTTGATCTGACTGCGGACTTGGTCCTGCAACTGTGAGAAGAAGGCCTGAGAGGAGCGCAGTGCCTTATCCATCCCATCATCCTGCAAAACACCAAAGAATCAGCATCAGCATGACACACGCATTGTTAAAAAATTACATTCTACACCATAGTACTTAAGTATTCACTTCTCTGCACATAGCTTATTATAAAACGGGTAGTCCCGCTCCTTAAATCTGATTGGCTGAGCCATCTGTCCACCCGTAACTTTACTGACGATAATACATGCTTCTGAGCACTTCACATTCAAATCAATGCATAATATACATTATTTTAATTCATAAAATACAGCGAGCTGATTCCCAAAACAGTGTTGTGTAATTTTAATTGGTAAAGAAAAATTACTCAGCGATCACCATTCACTTGGCATTAAATTTAAAAACCAGACTAGATAACGCTGTGGAACAGCAGATTGTTAACAATTTTGCTTTCAATAAACACATTTATAAATCTAACCTTGTTAGGGGTCAGATTTTTTTCGAGTATAACACATTGGGCATCCAAGACCAAAATTCCTCTGATGTGCATCTTCTCCAATAACAGAATTTACACCGATTGGCCTATAATTGGTGTTACAGTGTGAAAAACTGCATTTAGGCTTCTAAAATTTACCCAAAATTCACAGCCTATACACAATTTTGTCCTACTCCAACACTCAAACAACTTTGCAATTTGGACCCATAAGATCTGCCCACTTTGAATATAAAAACTCAACTTCTCATACATCCAGCATCAGTCCCTGAGAAGGCCGATCAAATTCAGTGCTTTTTAGACATACAGCTGCCCACACTGCAGGATCTGTATTCCTCCAGTCCCGCAGGGCTCAGTACTCGGACCCCTCCTCTTTTCACTATACATATCATCGCTGGGCACGGTCATTAAGGCACATGGTTTTTCTTACCATTGCTATGCTGATGACACTCAGCTCCATTTGGCTTTTTCCCCTGACGA
>JAOUQT010316504.1:0-14516 GCA_025769995.1 Xyliphius kryptos | reverse complement strand
ACGAGTCGGAGTGTATTTAGTAAAGATGGACTGAAGGTAAGAGGGGCCAGATCCAGAGACTGTCCTGTAGGTCAGAGCAGCTACAGGGAGCCAATAGAGAGAGAGGAGTAATGGAGGGACATGAGTTCACTTTGGTTGGTTGAACACGAGTTTTGAACTGTTTGTAGAGGCCTGATTGTTGAAGTTGGGAGAACGGCAAGCAGAGCATTTCAACAGTTGAGCCGGGATAGGATGAGGGCCTGGACAAGCGGCTTATTTGAACTTCATTGCGCTAATACTCTGAACCTATTATTGTGGGACTAATAAAGACATATATTATCTTACTATAAGATGTCTGCAGGTGTAGGTAGGCGTTGGGGTTCGGGGCCACAGCATAAATATCTATAAGCTTTTAAAAACTTTGTTAAATCAGGTTCTGCAGGTCATTAGAGGTCAAATGGAGTTGAACATTAAACATTGCTGTAATTTATGTTCTGATGTAGATGCGCACGCTTCTTTAACCATGTGCTAGTGATTTTGCTGGTTAAGAAGATCATATGTTTCAGTGGCCTGGTTCCCAGCGCTGTTCGTGTCCACCAGGAATCTGCGAGTTGATTGGCTCTGATATAAATCTGTTCTGATGAAAAGGAAGCATGTCAGCCTCTGGTTGGTGAGCTGCATTCCATGGTTTCACCCCGAGCTGCCGGCTTCACTCTGTTCAGGCTTGGATGAGGTTACGGAGCGAACAGTCCCACAGGGGCCGGTGCTGGACCTATGTCTGTTTCAACAATCGGATTGTTTTGTTACTATTTTACGGGCGAGGGATGCAGCCATGTGTCCTTCTGAGGGGTGTAGATTCTGCACAAACAGGTGCAAATCCTGGACTGTTTACGTTTGCATTTTACATCTGCAGTTAATTGGGGAGAGGTTCGTGAAAACGCTTCGGAATTGCTTTTAGCAACAGTCCCTCGTAAAATGTGTCTGATCTGCATTCAGGTCGTAATTCTGTCTCTCACATGCCCAGCTAGGCTTCTCGTGCGTTCACTGCGAGAGCCGAATTAACATCCACAGGCAGGAAAAGTGAGGTATTACAATTAATGAGATTGTTGGAGTGGTTTTGATAAGGTGCCCCGCACTGATCAGCGTTCATGGGATTGAAGTACACACACACAAGCTGGAGTTGAAATGCGCCAAGCTGGGTTTGGAGCAAAAAGAATATAGTTTTCATAAATCATTCAACAAATGTGCAAAAGAAAAAAGACTTCATGAGAAATCAAACAAGGCAGTCGCGCATTTTCTAATCAGGACTCTAATGTTATAATGTGATTATTGTGTACATACTTTATTTGCAATCAGGTTATTCTAAACATTTAATTCGGAAAAGGTCTGAATGAGAACCTGGGACGTTTATGACGGGCCAAACCAACACACACACACACACACACACACACACACACACACTCACACTCACACACACACAAACAGACCTGTAAAGTGTTGGGAAGCTTTGGAAGGCGTGTTCAATATCAGGAAAGAAATTAAAGTCCAGAGGAGAAGGAGGAGGGCATTTCGCAAGGACATAAAAAAGCCTTCTGGAGGAGTTTAGTGCAAACACTGCCCCTGGAGGTCAGTGCTGATGGGTAAAGCCAAAACAAATGAGACTGTCTTTTTGGCAGAGATCAGACAGTAGCAAGTCCTCTGGTTTTTGGTGTTCAACTCCAGATTCATCTTCAGAACTTCAGAATGTGAGCGCTAAACAGCTCTGCCCAACCTGTCAATCATATCGGGTCTCTTCCGAATAGGTAAACATATTCTACATATTCTTCAAAGTGGAGCCAGGCGTACGATATTCCACCTCCAACATGTGTCCATTGTATATCCAGCTGCTAAGCGATCCGTCAGGACAGGCAGGTTCTCCCGAATCCCGGCTTCTCATTAAGAAGATAGTGACCACAGCATTGAGAGACCACTGAATTAATTCCATTTCTTGTTTCGAAGAGCCGTGCTAAAGAACAAATGCAACTTTTTCCTTGTGGGAAAATAAAAGGTTATATTATGCTTAGTGGTTGGCACGTTCACCTCTCAGCACTGGGGATTCCCGGTTTGAATCCCGATCATGGTGGAGTTTCCATGTCCTCCCCGTGTCTGCGTGGGTTTCCTCCGGGTTCTCAGGTTTCCTCCCACAGTCCAAAAACATGGATTCCAGGTTAATTGAAAGCTCTAAATTGCTCCATATAGTGAGTGTGTGCCCAGCGATGGATTGGTGCCCTGTTCTCTGTGTATCTGCCCAGCGTCCGAGATGTTCCTCCCTGGATGGGCATGAGGAACCCCACCACGACCCAAGTAGAGGATTAAGGAAGAAAATGGATGGATGGGGAACCTGATGCCGGGAATTCTCTGGAATAAAAACATCCTGAGTGACAAATGAACAGACTAACTATGCATACTACAAACTGACCACTTGACCTCATTGGTCTATTATTTCTTGGCCAGTTAAAGGCCCCTTCGAGGGGTATAAAACATCTTTACTGCCCCAACGCGTGAGACGTCAAACTGGCATCATAAAGAGGTTAAAGCTTTTCTGTCTCCACAATTGAAACGAAACCTGAAGCATGAGAGAGCGAATTCATGTTCTGTCATCGTGATTAAGAATGTTCTTTGTACCGTCCTCAAATTCTTTTATCATAAATAAATAAGTGTCTCTCAGGAGACAGTGAGCAATGCGGTTCTCCGACACATCGCGGCAAATGGGGTTAGGGATTGCACACTCATTACTTCTTCCTCTGGGGTATTAAATCTTCTCATGACAAATTGTTGATGCCTGTTCGCGTTCTGTGCTGATTCATTTACGCCGAGGCTCCAAATCTCATCAAAGTGAGCAAGTTAAAAGTGGAGTCATTAAGTTTAATATTGATACAGCGCTGCATTTTTCCCAAGCAATCAAATAAGTCTTTAATGAACCCCGCCGGCGTGTTACAGCACAGCTAGGGCTTCATAATCGACAGCACGTGCGCGAGACACACTGTTATTCGGTAACAGCAGGACCATAGAGAACCGCCACTGACGGATGGGCAGAGCGGCAGATGCTGCGGTCAAATGTCAGTGTCAGACAACGTGCCACGATCACATATATACGACCATGACCGGCATATCAGCGCCAGGACCATCTGTCCATTTGGGAATGATGCAGTGTAGCCAAGGATTAAAGTTCTGAATATTGAGAACAGTCTGATTAACATCAGTTCAGACTAAAATCACCACTAGGCGGAGCCAAAATGACTGGGAGCTCGGATATAAGAAGATCCTATTATTTACAGTAATATAAGAGCAGGTTGATGAGAGCATGGAGAGATGGAAAAAGTTTTGAGGGATTGCGATAAAGAAGGTGGATGGCATTATCTTGCTGGAGTGAAAAATGAAAGAGAAGGTTAACGAGACAGACGTAAATCCTGCAATGATGTACAGATTAGAGAGACAGTGGCTCAGACCAAAAGATAAAAGATGGTGGTGGAAGTATCAGAGAAGAAGATACTGTGGTTTTATTTAGGAGTGAGTGGAAATGGAGAAGATTGGAATGAGAAGAAAGACATCTGCACATGTAGGATGTTTTGGAGACAAAGGGAGGTAAGATTGAGGTGGTTTGAAGATGTACAAAAAAATTAATGAGGGTTATTTTTTGTACAAGGATGCCGAGGATACAGCCACCAGGCAGGAGGAGAAGAGGAAAGGAAAATGGATGCGGTGAGGAAGGACATGAGGGTGGTTCACGGTAGTTTCCCTAGAATAAGAATGACCCCTAGTGGGAACATCTGAACGAGCAAGCACACCACAGAAAAAAGGATAAAGAAATAAGAGGCAGCAATTGTGGGAGCAATTGTAAGAAAAGAAAATGGAAGACCACTGATAATCTCCCTCGATCTGGGGGCAAGATCTCATCCCGTGGGGTCCAAATGATCATGAGAACGATGAGCAAAAATGCCAGAACTCCACAGAGGGACCTGATGAACGACCTGCAGAGAGCTGGGACCAAAGTATCCCATCAGTAACACACTACACCCAGAGGGACTCCTAGCCTGTAGTGCCAGGCGTGTCCCCCTGCTTAAGCCAGCACATGTCCAGACCCATCTGAAGTTTGCAGAGAGCATATAGATGATCCAGAAGAGGATTGGAAGAAGAACATGAGTCGTATCCCAAGAACAGCACACCTACAGTGAATCACGGGGTGGAAACATCACGCTTTGGAGCTGTTTCTCTGCAAAGCGGACAGGACAACTGATCCGTGTTAAGGGAAGAATGAATGGGGCTCCATGTACCGTGACATTTTAAGCCAATGCTCTTCATCAGTGAGAGCATTGAAAATGGAGCATTGAAGACTCCACTCGGGCAACAGTGCTGTAAAAAGCATTTAAGCTCCTGGAGTGGCCCATCCCATCTCCAGACCTCAACGCCATAAAACATCTGGGGAGGGAGTTGGAGGTCCGTGTTGCCCAGCAACAGCCCCAAAACATCACTGCTCTATAAGAGATCTGCATGGACGAACGGAGCAAAACAGTAGCTACAGTGTGTGCATACCTGCTGGAGACTTACAGGAAACGCTTGACCTCTATCATTACAACAAAGGTTAGGTTAAAAACTATTGAGCTGAACCTTGGTTTTCAACCAAATACTTACCTTCCACCAGAATTTACAAATTCATTCTTTAAAAATCCTACAGTGTGATTTCCTAAATGATTTTTTTCTCGTTTTGACTCTTATAGTTGAAGTGAACCTATAATGAACATTACACATCTCTCTCATCTTTCTAAGGAGGAGAACTTGCACTATCCGTGGCTGACTACATACTTTTTAGCCAAACTGTATAAAGCAGACGGGGCTTTAAAGTGAGAGTTGGTAACAGGAGCAGACATTTTTATTTAAAGCCACTTACAAGTGAGAGAACAGCACCAATCAGTCATTTAGGGAGTTACGGGGTAAAGTAACTTTCTGGAGATGGCTGTCCACAGGAGTCTGTGTATGTCCTCCTGATCCGAGTCTCAGGGAAAAATGCAGGAGACAGAGCCCACACCTGTCAAGAAGGTCTATTATTTGCCAGTCACACATTACCAGACTCAGTCTCGCACCTTTCACCACTTAAAGTGACCAAGAACCAGCCATTACTCTGCAGGAAAAAGGAAAAGCGCCTGACAGGTAAAACATCACAAGGCTGTTATTTTGGCAGGATGTTTAAAAGAAAGCAGTTTTATAAATCAGTCACAAAGCCTTTCACAGTTCTGCTGATCACTACGTGAACAAAGGAAATGTACCGCATTACACCCACAAAACCTTTCTATCCCTCTGTTCTAAATGCCCCCTCCCATTCTGCAGCTGTAACAGCTCACACTCCACTGAAGGGGCATTCCACAAGAATTTGGAGGTCTGTGGGAATTTTGGACCATTCATTCAGAAGAACATCAGACACTGATACTGGAGACATAGACCTGGATTACAATCCCAGTTTTAGTTAATCCTAAAAACATTTGATAAGTTCTCGTGAGCTTGGTGCCGGGTCATTACATCATCACGCATGTCGGACAGTCCCCAGCAAACCTGGAAGATACCGAAGCTCACCGAGGTGGACTGGTGCAAGACATTAAGCGCCAATATCTGGATTCGTGGAACAACTTACCATGACTGCCCTCCCTGCGCTGAGGAAGAGGTGTGATGTAAGTTACAGCAGGTGCAGTGAGGAGTAGATTGAAGGAAAAGACGCAAAGCATTTGGGGGATTTGAGTGATTGGCACATGGGTAGAGTGAAGCGGAAGATGCGAGGTGCTTGGTGTATAGCGATTGGCGCTCGAGTAGAGTGAAGGGGATGACGCAAGGTGTTTGGCGTATAGCGATTGGCACTCAGGTAAAGTGGATGGGAATACGCGATACGCTTGGTGTACAGCGATTGGCGCATTGGCAGCGTAAAGGAAAGGACGCAAAGTGCTTGGTGTATAGCGATTGGTGCATGGGTAGAGTGGAGAGGAAGATGTGAGATGCTTCACATAAAGCAATTGACACACTGGTAGAGTGGAGGGAAAGACACGAGGCGCTTGGCGTATAGCAATTGGCGCTCGGGCAGAGTGAAGAGAAAGATGCGAGATGCTTGTCGTATAGTGATTGGCACGTGGGTAGAGTGGAGGGAAAGACACGAGACGCTTGGCGTATAGCAATTGACGCACGGGCAGAGTGGAGAGGAAGACACGAGGTGATGGCGTATAGCAATTGGCGTACAGGCAGCGTGGAGGGGATGACACGGGGCTGCTAACGTGAAGCTAATGCTGTAAGGCATGCTAAGAGTTGCTCATCGACAGCAAAGAGGAGATCTGACTAAATACACTCCCCAAAACTTTAATGAAGCCGGAATTGAAGACAGTCTCAGCAAATAAGCCAGTCGGTAAATGAGGTGACTGTAAACAAACAGACAGCGCTCTACATTTATAATAATTCTAATCATTTGTTATTTCTGTGGAGTCTGTGGCAGATCCTTTGCTAAACGTGTGTCAAACTGATCAGGAATTAGATGCGTAAAAAGTTTACTATATATCAAATGATACGTATTTGATAAATAATGAGCTAATTAATAACCCGTTAACACAAAAAAACACCTCAGGTAACTAACTTTACCGCCACAATCGCCTCAAACTCACGAAGACTTCAACTACCATGATGCATTTCGTCTGGACCGGAAGTGTTTAGACGCGACCTTGGAGTGTCAAGGAAAACGCTACAGCAGAGAGAGAGAGCATGGCCGGTAAAGAACCTGGAGTAAGTTATTATAAATGTTTATCAGAAACATTATTTATTAAAATACTTATTTGTGTCGGTGGAGTTTAATGAACAGTTTTATTTCACATTCGGAGCGGTTTTTCAGGTTAGCGTCGTATAGCCGAGTGTTGCTGCTCCGTTACATCAGTGATCTCATTATAGATGATATGTTTAATAACTTAACCGTTTCTGTAAATCTAACACGGTTTTAATCATTATAACATGTTAATTTCATCTTGTGTGAATGTTTTAACATCATGTTTCCAGATTAAAACCTCTACAGGAGAGCAGGGTGTTCCCTCAGCGAGCAGCACATGGACTTTAAGCTCCAATTATTCCATTTATAACTGTCCTTCTGGTCCCCTACATACTTTATTAGTACGCTTTAGTATGTTCTCTAGCGATTCGGACCCACAGAGCAGGTAATAAACGGGTGGTGGAGGATCCTCTGTACTGCAGTCACACTGACGTGGTGGTGCAGCTTTGGGGGTGTAACGGTTCACACCGTGGTATTGACATCGCGGTTCGGTACGAATTCGGTATCGCGGGGGTCCGTACTGCTCTATTTTGCGCTATATATGCTGCTAAGTTCTGTTTTAGAGTTTAGAAAGTTTTTAATAGCATATGTAGTGTTTTTAAAGGCTTATGAATCCTTAAATATGTGAACCGCCAGCAGAATACCCGTTGAGAAATTGATGATAATGTGAAACTTGAAAGGCATGTATATAGTGTGAGTTGGGACTACGGCATCCACACGCTAGCTTTCGTACGGGAATTTATCAGTAGGTTTTCCAAGGAACACCATAAGGAATGACGGAGCCATGTTTCAGCTTTGTAGGTTCTCGCCAAGAGGCCAATCGAACCAACGTGTTGCTTTCAATAGCAAACGAACAATCAAACGTAGGAAAGTGAGAACGTGTTTTTCAAGGACCTGGTAGGGAGTCACAATTCCAAATTTTCAACTTGTAGGTACTCGGGAAGACTGCAACGTGAGGAGTATGTATAATCTGGAACATGATACCAATTTTCATCTCTGTAGGTACTCTGTAGGGAATACGGTACGTGCTCATCACATCAGTAATGGAGCTGGTTCTGTCTGATTTTACATCTAGGGGGTGCAGGATTCAGCTACCTCGTTAAAATAACGTAGGTTTAGCCAAATTAGTGTAGAAATTTTTTTATGAGCTCTGGTTATCCATGTGGATGTTTCTGCTGAATAAGCGTTTGCACGTTTCAAATGTTTTCGAAAACGTGCCTCGCAACCACCGCACAACCAACCGTGTTTGCTCCGCGCTGCTCCAGTGCTGCTGTCAATCACAGAAACCCAGACTCCACCCACTCGGTTAATTTGTTTTGAGCAGTGTGTGTAATTTCCGTGTATGGTTTCCTCTTGCGGTCGAAACTCCGCCTCTAAACTGAACTGTGTGCCTCTGGCAGAACTGAGGACATATTGTCAAACATTCGCAGGCAGCTAGGGGGCAGTGCAGTGACTTTTGATGATTTCTCATTAGCTGAAAACTGATGCATCTAACACAGATACTACAGCAACATGCACCACACAGGAACGGCGTGACCCTAAATTTAAATTCCATGCAGCACGGTGGCTTAGCAGTTAGCATGTTTGAATCCTGATCTGGATGGAGTTTCCATGTTCTTCCCGTGGCTGCGTAGGTTTCCTCCCACAGTCCAAAAACATGGATTCAAGGTGAATTGAATCCATGAAAGAAATAAATCCTGTACAATAAAGTTGAATCTAATCTAAACTAATCTAAAATTGAGACTGCGCCTTATAATACGGAAAATACGGTAAATTGAATGCTTTAAATTGTTCTCATAGTGTTTATCCCAAGGACGGTAGAGGGTAAGGGTGTGTCAGGAAGGGCATCTGGCGTAAAACACTTGGCCAAGTCTGTGACATCGTGGTGGCGCCCCCTGGATAATAAAGTGCAAAAACATGGATTTAAATGCGCTTAATTGCCTTTTTTAGGGTGTGCGTGCGTCCTGGGTGTATCTGCCGACCACTTAAAAGACCCCCTTCCCCCCCGACCCCGGTATCTTCACTTTATCGTATTTGGGCCTCTTTGAAAAATGTTTGGACACCAACGTTTGGAGGAGGTTTAGAGGAGGCAGGAGGTTGGTCTTAGCAGAAGGATGATGAGGATGGAGCTAAAAGAAGAGGCAAAGATTTCATCTGGTGGTGTTCCAGAGAAAAAGGGGCGGGACAAAGCGGCATCAATCACTGTGACATGATCCAATTACAGCGCTCTGCGATTACTCTGTTTTTTTACTCCTTTTATCTCCTCATGGTTCTCCTTTATTTCTTACAGAGTTTTCTGCAGCAGCTGCGGCAGATAGCCAGCCGGATGTCCTCGGGTGGGCCGAGGGGGGCCGGCCTGGGTGTCAAACTGCTCATCGGAGCCGGAGCGCTGGCGTACGGAGTCAAAGAGGCGACGTACACAGGTACGAGTGGCTTCTGAATCGTACAGTGATCGTACTGTCTGCCTCTGATTCTACATCCACATGGTGGTGCAATAGGGTCGAGGGGTGTAATAGATCAGGGGCGTTTAAATTTTATAGAATACAAACCAAATGAATTTATTTCCAGTTATAGAAGACATTTTAAGAGAGAATAAATGTAGAGTTTAATACCCAGAACACAACACAGAAATTCTATAGTTCACTCAGAAAGTGGACCGTGAGCATGCGGTCAGTGAACACGGTGTGTGTTTTGTGTTTGCAGTGGAAGGGGGTCAGAGAGCGATCGTCTTCAATCGGATCGGTGGGATACAGATGGACACGGTCCTCGCAGAAGGGCTGCATTTCAGGTGCGTGTTCAACGCGGATCACAATGTGAGGGTTGCTAGGGCCTATCCCAGTGCCTGTGGGCCATATGCTTTGAACACACCCCCACACATGTTGCCAAGTCTATCACAGGGCTTTGGTATGTTCACCTACGGGTGTGTTTTAGATTCTTGCAGAGGATGCATGCATACAAATGGGGAGAACATGCAAACTGCATAACCTTTGACATTCTCATGTTTACCAGGATACCATGGTTTCAGTATCCGATCATCTACGACATCCGAGCCAGACCGCGCAAGATCTCGTCCCTCACGGGAAGCAAAGGTGGGCGTGTCCTTATTCAGTAACATGACGTTGAGACTGTTTATGTTGTAATGCAGCTAATGGGTTACATAATTTATCCCACCCCCCTCCATCACCACCCAGATCTGCAGATGGTGAACATCGCCCTGCGGGTGCTCTCTCGACCCGTGGCCTCCAACCTGCCCTTCCTGTACCAGCACCTGGGGCAGGACTACGACGAGCGCGTGCTGCCCTCCATCGTTAACGAGGTGCTGAAGAGCGTCGTGGCCAAGTTCAACGCCTCGCAGCTCATCACGCAGCGAGCTCAGGTACCAAGATGCCGCTGGGTACCGCTGTGGGGGGAGGGGGGGTAACTTGCATACATGCATTCTGAAACTCAACCCATCGTATCATTGTCTGTAAAACATCAAGAGTTTGATCCGATCGTGTCAATGTTTATCATGACCTCTAGGTGTCGCTGCTGATCAGGAGGGAGCTGATCGAGCGAGCGAAGGACTTCAACATCATTCTGGACGACGTGGCCATAACGGAGCTCAGCTTTAGTAAAGAATACACCGCCGCCGTAGAGGCCAAGCAAGTCGGTAAGCACTACACTTCCCATAATGCAGTTGTGTAAATTCCGAAAAAAACAAGAACTTCTGACCAATTTCTCTCCATCTGGACGTTATAGTGCAACCAAGTGTGTGCAAAAAAAACCCAAATGTGTTGAAGAGGCAACGAAACCTTAATCAGAGAAAAACAAAAGGGGCCCTAACACTGCCCCCTGTAGGGCGCTAACCTGAAAAACCTCATGAAATGTTTTCTGTTTGATGTTCAGCCCAGCAGGAGGCGCAGAGAGCTCAGTTCTACGTGGAGAAAGCCAAGCAGGACCAGAAGCAGAAGGTCATCCAGGCTGAGGGAGAAGCTCAGGCTGCCAAATTGGTATGTTCTCCTTTTTCAGATGTCCTTTAGGGCATTATTTGTAATATTCAGGCCCCGGTTTATGATTAGAGATGTTTGGGATGATGGAGCCTATCCCAGTACTTATATATGGCAAAAGGAATGAAAGGACTTTCAGCATCATCTGAGAAAACGGTATCAATTCAGTTTTAAGTTTATTCTTAAGGTTTTAGTTCATTATTTAGTCTTGTTCGAGTGATTCATTTGTGAGTCATTTCTAAAGAGTCACATTAAACTAAAGTGACTCCAGGGCAGGAAAGAAAATGTGGCATGTTCCCCAATTCAGAGATTAAAGTGGTCTGCTGCTGATTTTGTCCAGCAATAGTCATCCAGCATCGAGGTATTCCAGTCGCCATGGGAACACTTCATCAACCACAGCACTGAGATGATTAAAGAAGATCTGAATGATCCAGGAAGGGATTTCTTTTGACATGTTGCACTTCATCACACTGTGAACTTGAGGAATGCAGTTTGGTTCTTGATAGTTGATGAGAAAGTTCTCAGCCATGTCCTTGAATGATATCCGAAGGATTGTCTCCTGTTCCATCAGCAGGTCATCTTCATTTCACCAAAAAAAACTATTTTCTGAAGCCAGTGAACATGGAGGGAGATGGTTCTCATTATTTAAGATGCGTGTTCCTGATGTTTACATGAAGAAGGAGGGGTTTATTGGGCCAAATAATAATCATTACGACATCATTTAAGTATGTGACAGAATTTCCTCGTCAACTATCGAGAACCAAACTGGAACTCTTAAGTTAACAAAGTGAAGATGCAATAAAAATCTTATCTGCATCACACGTAGATCTTCTCATCATCTCAGTGCTGTATCTGATGAACCCAGAAGCGTCACCATGGCAACTGGAATCCCTCGGTGCTGGGAGAATGTTGCTGGACATGAAGTCCAAACCTAAACCGCGTGCTTTTCCAACAATATGGATGTAAAGAATTTACCAAGAGGTGTTTAAGAGCCCGCCTCCGACCAGTCAGAATTCTCAGTTCTGATGACACGCTCAGGTTGTGCTTTGCTGCCCTCTGGTGGTCTCTTCTGCCTCTGATTAAATCTAAACGGCAGAATGTTGTTATTAAAGACAGCGCCCCCCCACAGTCACTGCAGATTCATCCTCTTTATTGAGTTAAATAACTTCTGAATCTGAGGCACCGGTGCTGGAACATTCAGTCCGACTCGGTCATCCCGTCGTTTCAAAGTGCTGTTACTCACTGTATTCCACCAGTGACATCACACGCTAATTTACCGAGTAACCTCAGACTTTTTAAATGTTTTACATTTTAGAAACTAAAATAATGTAAAATCTCCAGGATGCTCCGTTAGGTGGCGCTTGACCTTTGAATACATCAAACGGATTTCCCATGTGTTGTGATGTCATAGTTTTTGCCAGGCACAAGTGGCTCTTCCCCAAATTAAAGCCTTTAATGTGAAACAGACCCAGTTTTCAAAAAACAAATAACCATAGTTTTGAACGTTTGCGTAGCGTTTTTCCCTCGTTATTTACGTCACGGCACCTGCTGGAGGTCAGAAACGCCGTCAGCACGTTGCGTTCAGGTGGATTTGTGCGCCGTGTGCGTTTCACACAGAGCCACACTGTGATTTATGGGTATAGGTTATATTTCGGCCGGGGTGCTGCGTCGCTGCGGGTCATGTGACCTGTCCCTCAGATTAACCCTTGTGTTTGTGTGCGTTCCAGCTGGGTGAAGCCGTCACCAAGAACCCCGGTTACCTCAAACTGCGGCGCATCAGAGCGGCGCAGAACATCGCCAAGACGGTGAGCCGCGCACCCCTACGTCCCCGACCCGCGTTATTCATGCGCCATGTGACGCTGACCGCATAGGATTGATTTTTATTTTGTTTCTTTTGCCTGCAGGTGGCGACGTCGCAGAATAAGGTGTATCTGAGTGCAGACAACCTGGTGCTGAACCTGCAGGAGGACTCCTTCAAATAGTACGTACCTCTCCCGTCACTCTCCCGCAGACATCAAACAGAACTGACAAGGACAAAAGTATCAGGACACGCCTTTCAATGACTTAATCTACAATATAATTATCACATCAACCACATGGCCGGCCATTTTTGACCACTGTATGCATCCGGCCCGCTGGCGACAGTTTGGGGAAGGCCATGATCTGTTCCAGCATGGCGGTGCAGGTCCGGTAATGGTCTTGCTGGTTAAGTTCAAGGTGGTAGAACATGAGTAGCCATGATGTCCGCAGCGTCCAGCACATTTAGAATGAATTGAAATGAGATATTGGACGTGAGAGAGAGGGACGGAATAGGTGGGACGTTTCAGAGGCGAGATTAGGAAGAAAGGAAGGAGGGGGTGCAGGTGGTTGGTGTGATGAGGGAGGAAACTCAGGTCAGAAAGATCCGCTGTGGTGCCCCCTAATGGGAACAGCCACCATTGCAAGCCACTAGATGGTGCCTGAACTTTTAAAATTGGTAGTTCCGCCCCTTAAATCTGATTGTCTAGGCTTTTTGTCCAGCTGTGACATCACTGACAATAACACACTTCTCTGAGCGCTTTACATTCGTATCCGTGTGTGATATCTACATTGTTTTTATACACTGCGTTCTTTAATTTGACCACTAGGGAGCAGTGTTTGATGGAAAAACCTGTCAATTTAGCTTTTATTAAACACATTTATGCTTTTGTTTTATTATAGCGTGTTTATAAGCATTTTATAAAAGCAATAAAACGCTCGAGGTTGTGTATTATTGTGAATAAATTACAGAAACGAGGTGGACCTGTCCTCCGCTATGCATCGGGCTTAACGTTCCCGTGAATTATTCTCAATAATGTCGCCCTCTAGTTCCTTATTTATTATTGTTATAGTGGATTATTACATTGTTATATTGTGTGTGTGTGTGTGTGTGTGTGTTTTGCAGTCTGTCCCTGGGGAAGTGAGCCGCGTGGTCCTGACGGGGCGTGTGCATTCCGCGTTGGTTGTCTGTTCTGTACTTAATTTTTGCTGATGAGTGGGCGTCGCCGTGCAGTTCCCGTCTCTGAGTGCTGGGTCTGCGGGGGCCTTATAAGACTTTTAGACCCTCACTGGGGGGGTTAGGTAGTTCACATACTAAAGGACACAAATCAAGTTCTGCTCAGCTTTCATCGGTTTCTATGAGATCATTAAACCTAATTAATAAATCTGTTCCCGCTGCCGTCTGCTTTTCTGGTTCCTGCACTCAGGGACCGTCTGGTTCCTCGCCGTGGAGGGGGCTCCATTAAATACCATGTGATTTTCAGACGATCTTTGGCTCCTGGTTGTTTTTTGGCAGCGATTCAGGGTGGAGCACAGCACGACCTCCGGCTGTTTTAGGAGGTCTGCATCCTATCCCAGTACTCACAGAGCGGTTTAGTGTCAGGGATTTACCCACAAACACGTCCTGTGGAAGACAATTAGGGCTTTCAGAGAAATTCCACAGGTGGACAGGGAGAACATGTTCATCTGGTTGGGCTTGAGTAACATAATTTATGTGAAGTGGCCTATTTTTATTTTTTTACCGAGACCCTTTCCAAAAAAAAAAGATCATTCATTTCCATAATTCTATTCAAAAAGTGAAACTTTTATAAATTTTATAAAATTGTATTTTATTATATGACTCATCTCAGTGAAGACCGAGAGTGAGGTCTTTAAAATCTCTAACTAATCGACAAACTAACACACCCCCCCCCCCCCCCCCCCCC
>JAOUQT010316488.1:0-14517 GCA_025769995.1 Xyliphius kryptos | reverse complement strand
GTATTTCCTTTGATGCTATAAATATAATGTTGACAGGTTGAAGAGAAACAGGAATGTGAGCAAAGCTCAACACATGATGTCACTGATTATGCAGACTGGACGTTTCAATGTAAGTGGCTTTTTTGTTACTTTTAACAATACGGGCTTTATTTTGCTTTATTTTGTGTAAAGTGCTATCTTTTATCTATGTGTTTATATATAGGTAATGCCACCCATATGTTTTGGATAAAATAGGGAAACAAAAACTCAAGCTGTATTACACAGGGCAAAATAAAACAATAATATATAATCGGTGCATAGGTCAAAAAGCCAGCATAAGCCATCCAGATTATCATTTTGTCTGATGAAACCATGTCTCAACCTTTTTGAAGTGTGTTGGGTATGCAAGTGATCCATACCTCTGAAGTTTATTCATTCATTCTTCAATCATTCATTCATTATTTTCCACTTAATCCTCTACTAGAGTCGCAGTTGGGTTCTCCATGCTCATGCAGGGGAGAAAATTTTATTGGGTATACTCATTCAGAGCTGTCAATTTGACCTTGAATATGTTTTTGAAATGTGGGAGTAAACCGGATACCCGGAGAAAACTGAGGTGAACACGGGGAGAACATGAAAACTCCACCCACATTGGGATTTGAATGAGGAATCCCCAGCGCTGAGAGGCGAAATGATAAATATTATAACCAGTGTCAGTTGACAGCACCTCCTATAAGGATCTTTAATGTTCTATGCTGTTTAGCTTTGCAGTGGATGCTGTTAATGACTGTCAGTATGGGTATCATTAGGTGCCCAAAGCCGATCACTCTTGCACATTTTAAACAATAATGCAGAGGTAATGTATAAAGTCTGGGAACTCTGTATCACCTCTACAGGGTGCGATGAAACCTGTATGTCAGCCGATAATAACAGGAACCCTGTCGGTAATCACTGATACCAGCCTTTCGAACGGTACCTTTTAGTCTAGGAAAAATCTCTTTACCACGTTATAAATGTCAACTTTCGTAGTTGTTTTAAGAGGCAGCAATGTCAGAAGATCTTGTTTTATAGAGAAATCGTTAAATACCATCAGCTGTGCTGTACTGGCTTTGGTAGCTTTTTGTGAGGTTTTTTTTTGGTCTGGTAAACAAAGACTGCTGTTTGCACTATTGTTATTATTGTAATGTCTTGTATTTAGCCACTTCAGCAGAATCGTCTGCATCTGCCTCTGCACTCTCATATGCCCCTGAGCCAGTGGCCACCCCAATGCCTCCTCACCATGAAGGCCATAACATGCTCAATAATGGAGGCATTGGCGTCCAGGAACACTCAGTCATTGACATGATCACTGCACCGGACACCATAACCATCAGTAAAGGTTTGATATTAATTTAAATTTGGTTTTATAATCTTGCTGTTGTTTAGTGCTGCTAAGTTAAATAAATATACAGTTATAATCTATGTAGTAAAAAGTATGTTTGTGCTAAAAGGTTATTTAATATGTTAAAATATATAATTCCTGTGAATATTGTACTTAAAAATAGCCATTGTTACCACTAATTTAAAGATAGATTCCTCAGTGATTTTTTTTTTTAGCTCTGGCATTTTTAAGAGTGGGATGATCATACAAAACCACAATGTCAATGTGTCTGCATATTAAGAAACAGAATGTACAAATCAGATTTTGCATTTGTCATGTCATTTATTCATTCATTATCTTCCACTTAATCCTCTACTATGGTCGCAGTGGGGTTCCCCATGCATATTCAGGGGAGAACGTTTCGGGCGCTGGGCACACACACTCAGGACAGGGTGGCAATCTATTGGTGGGCACACTCGTTCACACAGCTACACACACACACAATAAGTCATGACATTTTAAATGTAAATTCTACTGAAATAAAATATGATATGTAATATTTAATTACAGTGAGGAAAATAAGTATTTGAACACCCTGCGACTTGCTTATAAATCATGGAGGGGTTTTCATCATAGGTGCATGTCCACTGTGAGTGATATAATCTAGAAAAAAGCAGAAATCACAATGAATTATTTTATTTAAAAATAATTTGTGTTACTACTGCAAATAAGTATTTGAACACCTGCCAAACAGCAAAAACTCAAACACCTGTTAGTCTGCCTCTAAAATCGCCACCTCCACTCCACTTATTATTCTAAATTAGAAGCACCTGTTTGAGGTCATTAGCTGCATAAAGACACATGTCCACCCCACAGAATCAGTGAGACTCCAACTACTAACTTGTCTTTGGACAGCTTTTTGGTCTTAGCCACCAGAGACAAAATTGTTGCCTTCCACAAGGCTGCAAAGGGCTACGGGGCAATTGCCAAGCAGCTTGGTATAAAAAGATTAACTGTTGGCGCAATTATTAGAAAATGGAAGTGGCTAAACATGACTGTCAATCTCCCTCGGACTGGTGCTCCATGCAAGATCTCACCTCGTGGCGTATCATTGATCCTAAGAAAGGTGAGGAATCAGCCCAGAATTACACGGGAGGAGCTGGTCAATGACCTAAAGAGAGCTGCCACCACTGTTTCCAAGGTTACTGTGGGTAATACAGTAAGACGTTTTAGCTTGAAGTCATGCATGGCACAGAAGGATCCCCCGCTTGAATCAGCACACATCCAGGCCCGTCTTAAGTTTGTTTGCTCATGACCATTTCGATGATCCAGAGAAGTCATGGGAGAAAGTTCTGTGGTCAGATGAGACCAAAATACGTATATTTTTTACCTTAATTCTACTTGCTGTGTGTGGAGGATGAAAAATGATTAGTACCATCCCAAAAACACCATTCCTACTGTGAAGCACGGGGGGGGGGGGAGGCATTATGCACATAGGAGAGGATGACTGCACTGTATTAAGGAGTGGATGATCGGGGCCATGTATTTTAAGATTTTGGGGAACAACCTCCTTCCCTCAGTTAGAGCATTGGAAATGGGTTGTGGCTGGGTCTTTCAACATGACAATGACCCAAACACACAGCCAGGATAACCAAGGAGTGGCTCCATAAGAAGCATATCAAGGTTCTGGAGTGGCCTAGCTTGTCTCCAGACCTCAACCGTATAGAAAATCTTTGGAGAGAGCTCAAACTCCATGTTTCTCATCGACAGCCCAGGAACCTGGCTGATCTGGAGAAGATCTGTGTGGAGAAATGGGCCAAAATCCCTGCTGCAGTGTATGCAAACCTGGAAAAAAAAATAGAGGAAACCTTTGACCTCTATAATTGCAAACAAAAACTACTAATATTAATATTTTCAGGTGTTGAAAAACTTATTTGCAGCAGTAACACACAAATAAATTATTTTAAAATCATACATTGTGATTTCCGTTTTTTTTTTTTTGTTGTTGTTTTGTTTTAGATTATGTCTCTCTCAGTGGACATGCATCTAAGATGAAAATTTCAGACCCCTCCATGATTTCTAAGTGGGAGAACTTGTAAATAAATATAAAATCAGACACAGTATCTTATCTATTGCTTTTGTTGTTTGTCCATTGTTTGTTAGTTATCCCTTAATTCATTATAATTTGTTTAGGGAACTTTCTACAGGTTGGTGTTTGCTAGTCATTTGGTTGGTGGACTACTATCCATCCAGAAGTGATTGACCCAGATGTGTTTAAAACCTGCTTTCATCCAATCATAAAAGTTAACTTTCACTACAAAGCGAAAACCTCACCACCACCTATGTAAAGTGGACTAGCTAACTATTTAGGGGATAGTTCTATAAGTGGAGCTGATAACATGTTAAGTATAGAAACAAGGAGCAGTACTTCATAAGATGGCTGATAAAGGTTTTTTTTTTTCAGATAAATTAATATTCCAGAATGGAAACAAACACAAATTGTTATTGTTAAAGTTTACTAAACATCCCAGTTTTGGGGCAGCCGGTGGCATTGTGGTTAGCACGTTGGTTAGTCCAATCTGGGTGGAGTGTCCATGTGTCTGAGTAAGACAGGAAAATGGATTCAACATAAATTTCCCTCATATAGTGTCTGAGTGAGTATGTGCTCAGTGATGGTTTTGCACCCTGTCCTGGGTGTATCTACCCAGCACCTTAAACGCTTTCCCCGGATGGGCTTGGACCTTAGTACAGGATTAAGTGGAAGATAATGACATCCCTGTTTTGGAAATGACCTCTTGAAGCTCCTACACAGCCAACAGTGAAAATGCTGGCATGTGGATATGACTGTTACTCACTGTTCTGTTCTTACTCTGTTTCTTTAGCATCCTCACAAAGGAAAGTGTATGACACACGTGAAGCAGGCCACACTTCAGTGACTCAACTCGACTTTGATGATGACAAGTACCGAAGGCGGCCAGCACTCAGCTGGTTTGCACAGATTTTAAAGTGAGTTTTATTTTCCTGTATCTTATATGATCATCAATACCAATATGGCAGAAAGGTGTGTCCACAAACAGAAATACATCTACATTATGTACTCTTTGATGACACTAAGCAGGTCTGAGTACTTTAATATTAAGTATGTGCTGCTTTTTTTGTTATGATGGATACTGTGCAGTATTTGAATGCAGAACATTTTAAACACTGTAAACAAATAATTCCTTCAAATGTATTTTACTTTGAAGAACAGGTGAGATGTGAAGATAAAAGCAGTCCTGCTGGGATGTCCTTGCTGAATTTATTCAGTTTTTCTGGGTTTTTTTTGGGGGGGGGGGGGGAATAGACAACTGACAATCACACAGTCTGCACGTTGATGTCCTGCACTGTTGATGCTGCTCAGGCACTTAAGGAGAATGACTCTCACTCTGAACCTTGGCCTTTACAACACGAGGGAGTTTGTTTTTTCTGCCACTTTTGCTTTATATTGCTCTGTGGGGCTTAAGTTTTAGAACACCGTAAAACTGCTTTAAAACGATGAACTATTATTAAAAGCTCCATATAAATGAATAAACTTGAACTTCACTTTAACCGAACTTGAAGAAACACAAAATATATATTTTTTTTAATTACATAAAATAAGTTGGAAATTGTCCTGTGGGGTCTTTGGTTTCCTCCGAAAAACATTCCCTGTCCAAAAACATGAATTCAAGGTAAATTGGCTGCTTTAAATCCCCCTATAGTCTGTGCATGTTTGTGTGAGCAAGTGTGTCAACTTTTTTTTTGTTTTTTTTTCCTTTAGGAATCGATTAGGACCAAGGAAAAAGTCTTTGACATTAAAACAGAGGATCTTTATGCTACTTCTGCTTGGTGTGATCGGCTTCTTTACCCTCATAATCATCATGGCCAAACTGGGCAGGGCTTCAGCCGATGATGACCCAAACCTGGACCCCATGATGAACCCTAATATCAGGGTGGGCAACATGTGAGACAATTTACAGCAGAGCCTTGTGACTGTTCGACCTGCTGGGACCAAGGAGTAAAAAACCTTTTCCAATGTAATTGTGAGAATGTTATTGATCCAGTATTTATCTTCTCACAGTTAAAAGGGATTATATTTTCGCCCAAATGGTTTTGCGAAAAATGTGATTCCCAGCAGGTGAAGAGACTTTTACAGGAGCAAGTCAATTCTATGAACTGCTATAGAATTCATATATAGAAGCAGACTGTCTTGCTTCACAATGCATTCATATGTAGTTGAATGCACTAACTTCTTTTTTGCATATATGTGGTGGAGTTTGTCTTCAAACAGCGATATGGATAATTGTATCTTGATTTTAGGTGGTCATAGCAGCTGCATGCCCAGTTTCTTTAAAGCAAAACTGTATTTGCAGCTGCTAGAAACCATTTACCTTTATGTTTTTTGAAAAGAAATTCTGATAAACAATCTGCTTTAATGTTGTTGAAATCAGAATGTTGGTTTTTTGCTGTTCGTTTTACTCTCAATGCAAGGCTCACATTCCTGAATAAGTAAGAACTCCACAGTTGCTTTTTACACTTGATTACTGTCTAGCTCTACTTTACCTGATATGTCAATAATAACTTGAGAGAATGAAAGCATTGAAATTGGAAGTCTAGCAGCCTCACTGTATAAAATAGGAAATGGAATTTGGTCTGTGAAAACTTTCATATTGGTGAGATAATGACTACATCAGGACATTTTGAAGTATGTTAGTTTGTTTTGTTCAGCGCATGTTGAGAAATTAAGATTGATTACACAAGAATGGTGCATTTCAGATGCCGAATTCATTCTTGCTATTTATTAAAGAGCTGCTGCATACAGCAGGGAGTGGGACACATGGTATATGAGAAATCTATTCTACTGCAACAATCTTGTTACACTACATCTTCAGATTTGTTAGATTCTGTATAGAATGAGCTTAAGTCACTGCACAGAGAGAATGTGTGCTTGTTTGTCCAATACAAGACTTTGATTTTTGGCTATGAGGGGTTTATCTGTGTAAATCTATTAAATTATCTATTTAAAAAAAAAAAGTTGAAATTTCATCTCTTAAAATCAATGCAAGTCACTTAACAGAAAATACTTCTACTACTAGTAGTACAGAACAGGTAGGTCACATCAGGACACTAAGCAGGGCAATTACTGTAGAACATTAGGGATCATTTTCACCAGACCTTAAATGGCAATCCTGAATATTTTAGGGTCTTCTGGTACAAACCGATAGAGGGCTGGTGCTTTTAATTATTGTCCCTCCACAGCAGGTAAATACTTAGATTTTGCTCGGATAGAAAAATCTGATCTCTACCAAATTAAGTGTTAACTACATTTAAAAGGTAAAATTTTACACTTAAGTTCAATCATGTTCCTTACCGACGCTACAAAAAACCCAATTACCAGCTTTCCCTCTTAAAGCAAATATTTTAAAGCCTAAGCAAATCTTAAAATTACACTTCCTGATCTAAAAACACTGCATTTAAACTTAATTTCAAAAGCTTAATGACTTATGTTAGACAGAAAATATGCCATAATGCCTTCCTCTGTTGATCAATAAATTATTAAATACTGGTTTATATTCATTTAAGCTATCTACAGAATTGGTAATACCCACTCCAAATCGTGAAACAGCGATGAAATTGATTTTAAAGTGCAATGTATTGAGCAGAAATGCAGTTCAGCAGCTTCTGTGTAAACAGCAACCTTTATGACCACACAGGGCAAATGAAGGGCCCGGTTATGGTTAACAGATTAGTTCTGCAAACCAAGTTGGACTCAAGCAGAAATAAAATCAGAATTAAGAAAAAAAAAGAAAAGAAAAAAAAAAAAAAAACCTCCAAGGCAATTTCAATTTTTTTTTATTAAAAACACAAGATACAAAGCATGGGGAAAAACAGTGCAGTCAAAGTTACTTTAATTAAATGTTCGTTTCAGTAACATCTCACCACAAAATGTCCTACGGAATGGTCCACGGTTCAGCCTAAACCTACGTTCTACATGTTTGAATACTATGCATGCCTATTTACAAAATAACAAACGTTACCATAGAAATACACCAATTAAATCAAACAAACTGGTCCGTGGGTGAATCTCCAGCTTTCCATGTGCGCCTGCAAGCAAAAGACTACATGTTAGTCCCGTTATTTGCCGACAGTGCTAGTAGTAAATGTCCCAGGGCTTGAGGATAGAACCAGCTGATGGCAACATGCTGGCACCGAAGACATAGCACAGGTCTTTTCTGTTCCTCCTTACATACACATATGAGTACTTCCCAACCCATCTGTGCCAAGAAAGGAGGTTTACACAATAAAACCACGCCATTTAGGCTTACGTGACACACAGGTGTACGAATGACGGGGGAAAAAAACATTGAGAAACTTAAACTATTTTTTAGCACTGTTGGATTTTAACAGATACGCATAAAAACGCCTTGGTAAAAATCCAGGCATTATAAAGTACTAAAGTAAATAAAGAGTAATGTTTTCAAACTATGGATAAGTAGAGGATAACAGAGCTAGCGTGTTCGCCACGTGGGTAATATACTAGCACTGCACAAAAACGCCGCCGGAGCACGGGACATAAAACTAACGACTCAAATCAAAATAAACAAAACTAATACAAAACACACAAATACAAAACACTTACAGCTTTTCTCTGATAAACAACGTGTCAACCACACATAGGCAGGCAGCGCACAGAGAAAGAGCGAGAGCGTGCTGATCAGTATTTATACTCTATTTCACGTCATCACCGTTGGACGACGTCAACCAACCCAAACGCAACATAATCGATGACGTGGGTATCTAGGGCTGCGTCTCAAACTGCATGCGCAACACTTACTGTTTCAAGGGCTATCTGTGATTTGGTATCAATTCTGGATTTTAAACCATTACCTGTATATCATTAGAGAATAATAAGGATGTTTCGCGCATAGTGCGTTTAATAAAACTTTAAAGATTATATCTTGGATTTTTAAAACACGGAACAATACGATGCAAAGTTGACTTATTAGGGTATAGGGTCGAGCTGCCATTTAGGGAGAGAACAAAATGTTCACGTGACCAGCACACGGTTCAAAGGTCTATAGCATTGACCAGGGCGCCTCTCAGGTACAGTCATTGTGCATTTAAGAGGATTATCTTTTAAATATTTGGAAAAATCGGAATGTAGACGGGAAAATAAATGTGTTAAATTGAAGTTGTGTAATTTAACTACAATTGTGTTGCTTGTTGCAGTGTTTAAAATTAGGTTAAATAAGTGAAAGCTGCGTCTAAAATCGCACACTAACATTCTGTGTAGTATAAAACTGATTAACAACACCGTGTTCGTACTTATCTGCCATGGCGTTTAGAACATTACACTGCGTTTTAAAGTTCTTTTAAATGTTGGTTTCTATGTTTCTTTATTCTAATGATTTTTACTGTGTTGCATCTGTTTGGTTAACTAAATGTCTGATTTGGTTTATTGGAACAGTTTCCTCTAAAAGAGGACTTTCTTCTTATTTCACAATCATTTTAACTTTCAAGCTGCTTAGTTGATATGGTGGCCAAGTGGTTAGTACTTATGCCTCACAGCAAGAATGTCCTGGGTTTGATTCTTAGTTGGGATAAAACAGGTGAACATGTCCTTCCCGTGCAGGTGTGGGTTTACAGTGGGAACTGTGGTTTCATCAGCATCCCAAAGACATGCAACCGTTTCGTTTGTAACTATTTCTGCCAGTATTATCAAATATCTGCAACAGAGTAAAAGAGAAAAGAACTTCAGGCTGCAGCAAATGCAGTCTCATTTACTAACTGCTATACTAGATTAGTATGAACACCATGTTGCCATCAATTTCTTTCATCCTGCATATAATGTCATAAATAGCTGTTATGATTTCTACTACTCTGTAAAACACTTTGTATTGCTTTTGTTGGGAGAAGCTATAATTTTTTTTATTTTTTTTTAAATTCCGAATTTTGCTGTCCAAATGATAAAGTCATAAATTAACAGACAAGTTGCTTATCTTATTTATGGTATT
Source organism: Xyliphius kryptos (assembly GCA_025769995.1). Taxonomy (NCBI): domain Eukaryota; kingdom Metazoa; phylum Chordata; class Actinopteri; order Siluriformes; family Aspredinidae; genus Xyliphius; species Xyliphius kryptos. The sequence goes on along the minus strand of JAOUQT010316488.1, from coordinate 5,145 downwards.
GGAACTGGCAGAGGACACAGTAGGTAAAACCGAGAAGCACCTTGAGTTATTGCAAAGCACTTATACAGACATACACAATTACACACACATTTAGTACAATAAGTCCAGTATCTAATTTACAAGTATTTAGATTGTAAAGGGAAACCCAAGCAATAACAAAGAGAACATGCAAATTTCATGTGCAGAACCCTGACCTGCCGTGAGTTAAATATCCACAAAATCATACCACAATTATTTCCTTGAAATTGGGATTTTTTTTAATACACTTCAGTGTGTTGCTGCTTGTTTAAAGTGTCTGAACCTGAACACCACTGTACAATCCACTAACAATGTTAGCGTGTGACATGCTGCATTTGCCATCATTTCTTACATTTTTACTGTTTGATTCCAGTTCAATTTCAATGCACGATTCATACTTCAGCCTACCCTTGCATGACGTATCACATTGCTATGAGTTGTTCTTAAGCTAAAAATAACACAGGTGTCGGATTTTGCTTACACAAGTAAAAATCAGGGATACAAAGTAAAATTTTTCAAATATGCTTTATGGAAAAGGCTATTGTACGTAAAAGCAAACAAAAAAAAACACAACAACTGTTTTCCTTCTGTGTTTCTAATTATTTCTTTTTTTCAGGATGTGGCTGACTTTTATGGTGCTGTCGTTGCTCTATGTTAGTGCTAAGGCTGTGGATCGCAGCAACTTCAAAACATGTGAACAGAGCTCCTTTTGCAAGTGAGTAGAATCTAGATACTTTTATTATTATTAAGTCACTTTCCAAATCTAATAGCAATTTCCAAATATCCAGAGCAATTTACAAGTATAAAGGGCCAGTCTGTTGTAATGTGGTTTAAGGGCCTTGCTCAGGGGTCTAGAGTGAAACTTTATGATGTATTTTGGGTTGTGCCAAGTTCAGCTCGCAACCTTCAGACTGACAGACCAGCACCAGTTATGTCCAGATACATTACTTTATTAATTCTAATAAAACATTTAGAATTATTAAAGGAATCCTGATTTCTTATATATGCATTTCTTATATATGATTTCTTATATATTTCTTATATAGTACAGGCCAAAAGTTTGGACACACCTTCTTGTTCAATGCATTTTTTTTGTTTGTTTGTTTTTTTCATGACTATTTACGTTGTACAAATTCTAGCTTTTCACTGAAGGCATCAAAACTATGAATAAACACACAAGGAGTTATGAACAAAAAGAGGTTTAATAACTGAAAACATGTTTTATATTCTAGTGTCTTCAAACTAGCCACCCTTTGCTCTGATTACTGCTCCTGGCATTCTCTCAATGAGCTTCAAGAGGTTGTCACCTGAAATGGTTTTCAGGTGTGTCTATAAGGGTTCATTAGTATAATTAATTAGAATGCCAACATTTTGAAGAAACTCGAATATAAAACATCTTCAGTTATTTCTGGGGGCTGAGCGAGTACAGCATCTGTATCCGTAGCTGTACTCGGAATGGGCGGGGCCTAACTTAAAAGTGGGCGTAGTATAACATGGTATATAAGGAAGTGGTAGCTCAGAGGTTAGAGTGCTGGACTATCAATCAGAAGGTTGGGGGTTCAAATCCCAGGTCCTCTGAAGTTCCAATGTGGGTCCTTGAGCAAGACCTTAAACCTCATTGCTACAGGGTCCTTTATCAACCCTGGGTTCTGATCCCAACCAATTTGGGATACTTGTAAGTCGTTTTGGATAAAAGCGTCTACTAAATGTAAATCGTAATCATAATCGTATAACCCGAAAGTTATTGTTGTTCAACATGAAGTGGGCGGGGCTTAAAGCTGTTGTTATTTAATTGATACGGCGTGATTAAAAGTTGCTGTATGTATTGTGAATTTTATATTTGAGATTCAATTCAATATTTTTGATCACAAAAGTAAGTTCCAACTTAACTTTCACCACCAGCCAAACTTAGAGAAATCAGAAAAAGGGGGGAAAAAAACAACAACCAGAGTTGAGGATGTTACCGACGTGACACAACTCTATTTCAGCTCAGTCTTGTCAAATGCACCACGTATGTTACGCAAAAAATTCACCAAGTAACTTTCATACAAACCAAAACAGAGGTGTACTGGTTAAAGAGAGCAAGTGATATCACTCAGGCAGGCAGCTCCGGCTGCAGAATGCAGAGCCAGAGAGGCGGGCGCTCTGTGTGACTGGCCACTCACAGATCGTAAAAACAGTCAGTTACCCAATAAGGATTTTCCTTCAGCACAAGCACGGATATTGACGAGTTTTACTCGTTTCATACTCGTACTCGTAAAAAATGCTGTATCCGTACCAAATACTCATATGAAACTAGTACCCAGCTCACCCCTAGTTATTTCCCCTTTTTGTTAAGTACAAAACTCATGTGTACATTCATAGTTCTGATGCCTTCAGTGAGAATCTACAATGTAAACAGTCATGAAAATACAGGAATCCCATGGAAAGAGAAGGTGTGTCCAAACTTTTGGTCTGTACTGTACGCTCCAAAGCTCCTGTATGACGTATAGCTGTCCCAGTACTTTTGTCCATATAGTATATTCCGCTGACTGCGAACACCACCGCGATCAAAGACTAACCAAAGAATAAAATAAAGTCACAAAGCTATTTCTTATCCATTCGAAAAAGTAATCAATCAGCCTGACTGAGCTCCATTTTATCTCAAAGTGAAAACTGGAAAGGCTATTACACTTACTATTACACCTCTCTCAAGCTGTGGAGACCTGAGTAAGCAAGCATTCAAGGAAAAGAAAGCGTTTGCCAAAGCACATGAAAGAACTTTTTTCCATGCAGTGATTATTCATTTAGAGAAAAAATAAAACAACAAAACAAGCAATTGCTTTTCTCAAGCTTTTTAAATCCTAATGTAAGATACGGACCATTTTCCAAATGAGGATTGGTGTTTCTCAGAGCAGAAGGCACCACAATGCCGAATACCTACAGGATATACACAAGCAGGCTCTCAGTGCTCCTTATAAACAGTTCAGACGTTTATTATCTTGACGAAGTTTGATCGTTCAGTGTGACGCGGTGGCGTTGTGGGGCGTGGCAGAGCCGCGGCACTGATCAGCGACTGAGTGCCACTATATAAGCTGGACGAGCGCACGCCGCGGGGAGAGAGACCGACCACGGAGCTGGTGAGACGGTGGACCCAGCACGGCTACCGCAAGAACTGTAAACGCTCAGGATTCTGTATGTAGTCGTGTTGGGTCGTTAAATAAAAGCCAGTTCCGTGTGTTAAACTCCGGTCTCCGGTCCTCATCCTTGCCACCCCACGCCATTCAGATTATAAAGAAATCCACTTGAGCTGCAGACCAGGTCTAACCAGAGTTCTTCTGCTGTTCATTCCGCACTGGATTCATAAATAATGCATGTTGCAATTTGTTCATTTTCTCCTTTGCGTTGTGTAACCGTTGCTCGTGCTGCATTTGGACGCTGAGACAGACTGTGGGAAACCCGCTGAATGTGGTAGCAGCCAGTGTGAAGGCTGTACACTTGGCCTGGCTCCATGATTTATGTTTAATGCGGTACATATGGCTGGTGAACTTCAAACGCAGGGATACTAGGAGTTTGAAGCTGTATAGTGAGTTGTGTGAGACCATGGCTTCTTAACTAATACGCACCATGTCATTTAATTATTCAGGAGGCCTGGGCAATATCTTATTTAAATAATTGGGATGGCATTGAGAACCAGTATCAAATTGGTTTTGGTTAGCTGGGGTCCTGAACACCGTTATCATATAGATGCGCTTTTGATGGACTCCGTGCCACTAGGAATGCAAAAAGGTGTTGCTAAGTGAGGAAAATGAAATGGTGAAATGCAGTTTGCTGTGTGTGGAAGGTTGATGGACTGCAGAGGCGGTTGCACAAACCTTTAAAGGCAGGCACGTCCAAAGCTCGTCTCGCGGGTGATTGGCCTGCTGTCAGATTCCAAATGGCCTACACCTACATTTACATTTAGTTATTTAGCAGACACTTTTATCCAAAGCAACTCAAGTATTCCAACTTGGTTGGGATCAGAACACAGGGTTGATACAGGACCCTGGTGCAATGAGGGTTAAGGGTCTTGCTCAAGGACCCACATTGGTAACTTCAGTGGACCTGGGATATAAACCCACAACCCTTAGATTGATAGTCCAACACCATAACCACTGAGCTTCCACTCCACTCCGCTATACTTATTTCCATTATCTGATTGCTGCAGATTGTAGCTCTAGGTTTGTTTAAGATGTGCCGCCATGAGTTACCCGGGATAATTTAGTTTTCACCCACAAACACAGGCTAGTAGGTAAATCAAACACAATAAACATCTTTTATAAGAGCACATCTTTGGGGGTTATTATATTTATTGGAAAAAAAACAACCATGAATTTTTGTAAAGATCTGTATCAAAAATAAAGATTACAGTTAACCATGCTGCACAAACTAACACCCAAACATTTGTGAAATTGTTTTAGTTTATTATTATTATTTTTTGCTTTGGCTGTTATAGTCCAATCAAAAAATTGTATAAAACAACTTCCAGAAGGTGGCAGCAATGCAACATGATTGGATTAGGGATTTACAAACCAACATTAAACACCTCAATGACACGAAACATGCCACATTCTGATTAAACCTATATGCTGTGTTGCATTGAAATGTTTAAAATGGATGGCAGGTGAAATGAGACTTGAGTTTTTTAATTTTTAGAGCGATACTTGGAAGCATCTGTGTGATGGCACTGGCTTAAAGGAATAGTGAGAAGACTTTCCTCAGGTTGAGTGTATGGGTCTGAGGGTTGAGTCTGAGTTTTGCCAGTGATTTCTTTTTTGCCAGCACACTTGACTCTTTGATGTTTTTTCATGTTTTTAACTTCTTTATAGAAGAAAGATCTTTCATGATGTACCAAAGAGAATTTCTAAAAATGGATTGTGGCCCAGAAAAAAAAAAGAAGTTTAACATGTAAAAGTAGAGAAAACCTAATTTTTTGACAATTATTCATCTTTCTATTAGAATCATTCATTCATTATCTTCCGCTTATTTCTTTATGTGGGTCGTGAGGGGGTTCCCCATGCCCATCCAGGAAAGAACGTCTTGGGCGCTGGGCAGATACACCCAGGACAGGGCGCCAATCCATCGCTGGGTACACACTCACACACACAG
>JAOUQT010316479.1:0-14517 GCA_025769995.1 Xyliphius kryptos | reverse complement strand
CCATCGCTGGGCACACACTTACTCACACACTCACACACACTATACAGGACACTTTAGAGCACTCAATTTACCTTGCATCCATGTTTTTGGGATGTGGGAGGAAACCAGAGAAAACCCACATGGACGTGAGGAGGACATGGAAACTCCACCCAGATTGGGATTGGAACCAGGAACCCCCAGCGCTGAGAGGCGAACGTGCTAACCACTAAGCCACTGCGCCGCCTTTATAATATCATATTCATTTAAAATATATGAACTCCAAAGCCGTCACTTATGCAACAGAAATTGAGTTTCAACTTCATGTTATCAAGTTCGTCACCGTAGCACAGCACGTGTAATCTGTTAAAATGTAAAAGAGGAATAAAAAATCTAAAAATAAAAAGAAGCTACATAAGATAAAGATCAGGTTTGATTTTACTAGTGTAGCTATTTTATCCTTCACTACTGACTTATCTCATTTTTCACTTTGGATAAAAGCATCTGATGTAATGTAATGTAAACAAAAAGGAAAATCAGATTTTGAGCCAATCAGAGACAAGCAGGACAAAAAAACACAGAGTATCATTAATACTGTGATCTGTTGCGCTGTTCTGTACATCTTAATTATTGCACACTTTTTCAGGCTCGAGTGTTGGCAACTATAGGGGTGACAAGAGGCCTCGGTGACCATGACCTCAAAGTCCACGACTCTAACATCTATATCAAACCGTTTCTGTCCTGCTGCCCGGAGGTAAGCGTCTTCATACAGTCTCCTAAGCTGTGTTTTCAGTATTTCTGACTCCTGAAACATCATAAAGCTGGTGTGCACACAGTCTATGTTAGCCTGACTGTCAGTGATGGAAGGTATTTTAATAATTAGGTTTTTTTTTTGTTTATTTTTAATATTCATAATTTCATAAAGGAAGTTGATCGTTATTTCTAGCGAATCAGATTTTAGTATTCAGGATTTTTCCCCCTCCACTTTGCACTGTACCCCCACACGGCTGTAAGACTGCAGCTTTTGAAGTCAGTCTTTCTCTCCGCAGGCTAATTTCCTGAGCTCCAAATTCAAAGGAAAAATGACTCCTTCCTCTCCTTTGCCGTTCCCTTTTGCAGCGCTCGCAAAGCCTTCATGTCTCTTGTTCTACTGCAGACTGTCTGATCTTTCTTTTCGCCTCTCTCAGGCAAACTCTTTTGATTTTTAATTCATTAGTTCGGGAGTTCAGTTAGAGTTCATCTGGCAGGCCCGCTATCTGTGGTAGACGTTCCTGTCCTACTTTCGCAGCTTAGCTTCTTTTTTCCTCTGCCAGCCTTCAGTGAAATTCTCTGCAGTGTCTCTTGAGATGCTGGAGGGATTTGTAGCGCGGCAATAATTTTTCATACCTGTCTGCTCCTGAATTCCATATCATACTTGTGCTTTGGAAGTTACTTTGCATCCGTAAATAATATTTAAAAGAATCTGTGGTGTGTTCAGGATATTTTTCATCTTGATTTCATTCATTCATTATCTTCCACTTATTCCTTTATGAGGGTCGCGGGGGGGGTCCCCATGCCCATCCAGGGGAGAACGTTTCGGGCGCTACCCAGATACACCCAGGACAGGGTGCCAATCCATCGCTGGGTACACACTCACACACACAGTCACACACACATACACACACTATATAGGGCAATTTAGAGCATTCAATTTACCTTAATGTTTTTGGGATGTGGGAGGAAGCCGGAGAACCCGGAGGAAACCCATGCAGACACGGGGAGCACATTCAAACTCCACCCAGATTGGGATTCGAACCAGGAATCCCCTGCACTGAGAGGCGAATGTGCTAACCACTAAGCCACCGTGCGGCCCTCCATAGTTAGATTTAATTCACTATTAAGCGACTGTCATGGGTAGTAACACCTGGACATCAATATACAGCTCTGGAAAAAATTTAAAGACCATAAAATTATTAGTTTCTCTGATTTTACTTTTTAAAGGTATATGTTTGAGTAAAATTATTCTTTTATTCTATAAACTTCTGACAACATGCCTCCGAAATTCCAAGCAAAAATGTAGTATTTATTTGCAGAAAATGAGAAATGGTCCAAATAACAAAAAGATGCAGTGCTTTCCGACATCAAATAATGCAAAGAAAACAAGTTCATATTTATTTAGAAACAACAATACTTATGTTTTAACTTCGGAAGAGTTCAGAAATCAATATTTGGTGGAGTAACCATGATTTTTAATCACATGTTGGCATGGTTTCCACCAGTCTTTCACACTGCTTTTGGGTGACCTTATACCACTCCTGGTGCAAAAATTCAAGCAGTTCAACTTTAACAAAATAAATAAATACAGGTTAATTAAATAGCAAAAATCAAAAGGGTATGAATACTTTTGCAAGGTACTTTATATACAGTACCAGTCAAATGTTTGGACACACCTACTTTGTGCTCCACTTTTGTCCATTGTTTCAATTATGGTAAAAGTTATATCATTGTTGTACAATTACAGACTGCATACAGTCCCCTTAAGGACCCCAATATGGAGAATAAGTGGTGCAAAAAGGAGTTCCAAATTTTTGACTGGTACTATGTGTGTGTGTGTATATATATTTATATATATACATACATACTGTTTAATATTACCCTTTGTAAAAATGATGACTGTAAATTATCATGGATTTATTAAGGTGGAGCCTCATCACCAATGACATCAGCTACTTATGCATCAGTTGTGTAGGCTGTAAAGGGTTTGGTCTCTAAGGCCTGGAGGTTAAATTGATTCTCCAATGCAATTATAAATGGAGATTGATAGGTTTGGTTTGTGTTGATTGATAGGTTTGTGTAATGAATGCCAGCCAGATCTGTAATAATGACCAGCAAATAATTGTCTATTTGATTTGTTTTTAATTTGGTGGACAGTCGGCTTAGCAGTGTTGGTTGGTGCGTTGGTTTTAGCCGCTTTTCTTAATAAACTCACATAAATAATAAAACGTTACATTTACCTTACATTGCCTACTTATTTGTGGGTTAATGAGAAGATCTCTACTTTTAAATGTGCAAACTTTTTCAAAATAGTGTTGATCAAAAGAATATACACTTCACAGTAAGATTAAGAAATGTTGTCTAAACTGGCAAATTAATAGTTTATTATCTTGTCCGTTTAAATCTATACTATAGGGCTTTGGGGGCATTCCCTGTGCCTATCTGGAAAAAAACGTTTCAGGCGCAGGGCAAATACATCCAAAACAAGGCACCAATACATTGCTGGGAACACACTCACTCACATAAACACTCACACCATTTGGGAGGAATTTAGAAATGGGAAATTTAGAGCAGCCAATTCACCTTGAATTTATGGTTTTGGACTGTGGAAGAAAACCAGAGAATCCAGAGAAAACTCGTGGGGATATGGGGTAAACATGGAAACTCTACCCAGATTGTGATTCAAACCTGGATCCCCAGTGCTGAGAAGTAAAAGTGCTAACCACTACACCGCCATGCCACCCAAGTGTATTTATAGGTTTAATAAATGTCAAGGCTTTTGCTGTTTAGTAAATATAATCCTAAACCAATTTATCGCCCACAAACTGAGCAGGTGTCATTGTTCATCTTTAGTCTATTGCACTCTGTCTGTCACTCTTTCAGCAAACGCCTGAACATTACGTGTCCCATCACAAACTGGTCTAGGCAGATGCTTCATGATGAACATTTGATTTGCGCATTTTGAGTCAACAAAGCTTTTATTATTTTCACACCAAATTATATTCTAAATTCCCCACATTTTTCTGTGTTGCAAAATCTGTGTAGAAAACATTGGTGATAATCTACTTAACCCAAGAGCTGATAACCTTTTTAAATATTGGCTCCTTAAATTAATGATATGCACATTAAAAAAATGAAAAAAAACACCCAAATGTAGACCATTCTTCCTATTTATCTACACAAATTTAACCAAAAGCTTAAGATGTTCAAAGAAGTTCTGAAAATTTGTAAACAAAAGTATGTACCTTTCAGAAGGTGAGTGGATTCCCTGTTTATTTGACGAACAGAAATCTATTAAAGCCAGATCTGCACTACACATTTGTAAAGAATTGCATCAAGGCAAAAAAAATTTAAGGTTCTCAGAGTAGAGTTGTTGGTATTCATCAGACCAAAAACGTTTTCACAACCATCTCCAAAAACTGTGGACGCAACCGATTCACAAACATTATTACTCACTTCAGGAGTGGTTAAGAAACGTAGATCATGTCAGGAGCAAGGCGTGAGTTATTTTGGGAGATATTTTTTTTCTACGTTTTGCGCTGAGCTTTAATGTTTCAACGTGCCTCAGTCGTTAAATTTGCAAATCATACTGTTGTATGTGTAAATTGTAATCTTTCCTTAATAGTTTTTAAGCAGATTGTGATTTAATATTTTTTTTTATTTATTACAGTTTATGGCACATCCTCCTCTTCATTATATGGTTTATTTGTACTTTAACTGTAAAACTTTAACATGTCAAATAAAGAAATCTGCATCTGAATGAGCTTTACCATTAAAACATACACAGAGCTTAAACACAGTAAGCACAGGAAAATTATATTGCAATATAAATTAAGAAAATGAAAAAATAAAAAATAAAACACTCACTTGGGCGGCTCAGTGACTTAGTTGTTAGCAAGTTCGTCTCTCCAGTTTGAAGCCGAGATCTCCCCGTGTCCGTGTGGGTTTCCTCTGGGTTCTCCGGTTTTCTTTCCACAGTCCAAAAACATGGTGTAGCAGTTCCATAGTTGTGATGTGTGACAGGACCAGGACCAGGACACCACCGTTTTCAACATAAAACACTGTTTAATTGTTTCTATTAAATCACGGCTTGCGCGTATGAAGCTGGCTCTGCTTTTCCTCTCTTCCGGTTCCCCTTTACTGAAACCCAGAGAGCTATCATTAATTAATTCGTCCCCAGACAGGTGCAACCGTTTAACCGGGCCCAACTCCCGAACCCGGCTCCCGTCTAACGTTTTAAGGAACATGGATTTAAGGAAAATTGAATGCTCTAAATTGCCCCGTATAGTGTGTGTGGCTCTGTGATTGCGTGTGCCCATTGATGGATTGGCACCCTGTCCTGACGTCTTGGTGTACCTACCCAGCGCCCAAAATGTTCTCTCCTGGATGGGCATGGTAACAACCCCCCCCCACCCCCGGCGACTCTGGTCTGTATAAGCAGGACCTAAAAGTCGACAAACACAGGAATAACATTGACGTGGGTTTCCTTTGGGTTCTCTGGTTTTCTCCCACATTTCAAAAACATGAAGGTAAATTGATTGCTCCAAATTGTCCCGTAATGTGTGGGACTGTGTGTTTTTTATTTGATAATACAATTGCCCAGGCTAACATCCTGATTATGATTAATTAACTGAGCAAAAAGTGTCACATTTCATTTCATTCTTTAATTAGGTATCGTTAATATTTCTTAATATTTCGAAAATACTTTAATAGGTGTAGTTAATATGCAATATATTCTGTGCAATATTCTATTCAACACTGGTCCTTACTGCTGTAAAATATATCTTTTGTCCAGTTTAATAATTGTTGTCTTTTCTTTAGTCTTTATATTTAAGATTTACTTTGATCCTTATATGTAACCAACATTGGATTGCTATTTAATTTTGTTGTACATCGTGCAATGACAATAAAAGCATCTTATCTTCTCTCTGATGTTAATGTTCAAAACTTCTTGTTACATACTAATGACCAAAGAAATCTCAAAGCATTTAGAATCCTGCTTTCCTCTAAGCATTCACAGAGTGTCACTATTATTTACTAATGATGTGTCTTTATTTAGTTTAGAATTCCTACTTCTGCATGGCATATTTAGTAGAGTGCGTGTAGTGTGTGTTTGTGTGTGTGTGTGTGTGTGTGTGTGTGTGTGTGTGTGTGTGTAAATCATTGTGTGCATGTGTCATGTAGTGCAGAACTAGTGTCTGTTCTCATTACTCTCATTAGTCCCACAGCCTCAGGACCTGTTGAAAAAGATGGATCACAAGCGACTGGTCTGTGTGCTTAATGTGCAGATGTGTTTGTATGAGCGCATAATGTATACATCACAATATATGCATTGTAGACATCACAAGTGGATGCTGGACTTTACCATAAAAAAATGTCTAGCCCAAAGTGACAAGGTGGATATAAAGCCATAAATGACAGAGTTGTTTAGCGATTAAGCGGAAGCTAATGCATGAATGAATGAATTAATTGTTGTATATTCCGAACAAGCTAGCTACTTTGGACATGGCTAATTTTGGGAAACGAGTTTTCGGTGGTGTATTGGTTAGCATGTCCGTCTCTTATCGCTGTACATCCAGGTTCAAATCCTGATCTTGGAGGAGTTTCCATGTTCTCACTGTTCCTCGGTTTCTTCGTGTCCTCTGGTGTTCTCCCACAGTCAAAAAACATGGTTTCTATGTGTATAAAATGTATAAATTACCCCTATATAGTGTGTGTCTGTGTGGGAGTGTGATGGTCTGGCACCCTGGCCTTGGTGTGTTTTCCAGACACCCGAAACATTCTCCCCTGGATAGGCATGAGAATCCAGAAAAGTTTTTGTTTGGAAGCATGCACGCCGAACTGTACACATGGGCATTCAGCCCTACCTTTACCGTACATTGCAAAACAGCCGCATACCGGACATGAAGACCCTTCCGCAGTAAAACTACTATACAATATATCCATCCATCCATCCATTATCTTCCGCTAATTCCTCTACTAGGGTCGCGGTGGGGTTCCCATTGCCCATCCAGGTGAGAACGTCTCGGCTGCTGGGCAGATACACTCAGGACAGGGCGCCACTAAGCCACCGTGCCACCCCTGTACAGTATATAAGAAATGTTTTTTTGGGTTGTTTAAAAATAAATACAATTCTTTTTCATGGAAAACTAAGACATCCTCTGACAATAAGACCTAGTGCATCTTTGGGAGCAAAAATTATTAAATATAAGACACTGTCACATTTTGGGTAGTAATGCACTTCCTGTTGTGAAATAACATTATAGCCAACATTATTGCTATATGTTAAGCATTTTCTTCCAATATTATTATTAATGTCAAAAATGCTTATTTGTGTTTAAACTTTTGTCATTTATGATCTGTTTTAAAATCTCAGTCTAGCTGCAGTGTAAATTTGATATATAAATATCTAAATCAGTCCTTCCATTGGAACTGTTTAAATATTCAGTCTAAGTTTAGATTCCCAAGCACTGAAAACTTATTCAGGGCAGATCTTTTTAGCAAATGTAATTTAGGAGCAGTGTAGTGCTAAAATGAGCTTCTAAGTATGACAAAATTGCATTACAGGATCTGCAGGTAGCTCTTATAACTATTGATGTCAGTGCAACCCCCAGCTTAAAGCGGCTGCACAAATTTGACTTAAATAAGGTCTGTATTCCTTTGTTGTAATAAAAAAAATGCATCAGGACCAATCTAATGTTTGTTAATAATTTCTAGACAGAACATTGGAACAGTGGTGGCTTAGTGGTTAGCACGTATACCTCTCAGTGTTGGGATTCCAAGTTCAATTCCCAATCTGGAAAGATTTTCATGTTTTTCCTGTGCTCATATGCATTTTTTTCCGGGTTTGTAGGTTTCCTTCCACAGTGGAAACATGGATTCAAGGTGAATTGGCTGCTCTAAAAAGCCCAACTATAGTGTGTGTATGTATCTGTGTGTAGAAGTGTATACCCAGCAAATTGATTAGTGCCCTGTTTTGGGTGTATCTGCCCAGTGACTATAACATTCATCCCCAGATGGGCATAGGGAACCGGCCCCCCAATTTTTAGTCCCTAGTTTAAGACAATGAAAATAATAATGAGATAAGAATGTTGAACAGCTGTGTTTCTACCATCGGTCAAGTCAAGTCCTTTTATCGTATTACTATTATAGATTTAATTGGTTTGGTTATAGGTCTATATATATTAATTTTTTATGTTTTTTTATGTTATATTGTTATATGTGCATTTATTTAATTTTTTTATGTAAAGTAAAAAATTGTCTTGTACTTTTTTATATTGACCTTATGTTTACTTCACCAAAATATATAAAAAAAAATTGTACAGTATATATAGCCTATATTTGATTGTCTTATCTTATTTTTATATATGTTTTTTTTAACATGAATTAAAATAATAATAATAATAATAATAATAATAATAATAATAATAATAATAATAATAATAATAATAATATATATAATTATATATATATATATACTTTACCAAAAGATACTTTAATTAAAATTTGAATTATCTTACCTTATTGAAAAATTTGACTGACATTGATATGTATTTGTATTTTCATATTCCATTTTTGATCTTTGTGTATGATAAACACTCCTCATCCAATTGCTGAGTTTAAAATGCCTGATGCCTGTTCATAAGGGTGGGTCGTGTTATTTCTTGACATTGTGTCGTTTGTGCTTGACTATAACCAGAGCTGAATTTTTAATTAAAGTGTGCCCCAAGGGATCTAACCATCATTGGGTTCTAATTAGGTTACTGGTGGCCTTGTGTATGCAATATGCACGAACGAATTATCAAACCTTGGTGACTTTCCAGTGTCTTAATGCAGGACCCCCTTTTCTTAAATCTGTTGCTAGGGTAAGATTTACAGCTTTCTGATTAAACATCACACCAACATTAGGTTTGAACTAGAACTAGAATATCCTAGTTAAATACCAAATCTTAATACCGAATGCAAATCAGTGAATGCAAAATAAATTATGCGCATGATTGTGACCCATAATTCCCATTATAAAGCAGGTGGTTTCGGTCCTTAAATCTGAAAATCCTTAAACCTAAATCTGTTTGTCTTGCTGGGCAATTATTGACAATGCACACCTCTTTATGCGTCTCATTCGTACCAATAATGCATTATTTTGAATCATGTACCATAAATGGAAATACAGATTAATATTGTTCATAGATTCCGTTTTGGAATTTGGCCAACACATTTTTAAAATTTTTATATAAACAGGTATTGTGTTTTTAAGCAATCAATGTCTGCTTGGAAAAATGGACTAGATTACATTGTGGAGGACCAGTTTATTTTAATGATTTTTGTCTTCATTAAATGCATTTATGAATCAAATCTTGTTTTTTTTTTATTATAGTGTATTTGAAGAAACTGTTTTATAAGCGAGAAGTTTGTGAGACATTGTAGGTAAACACGATGCCAAGTTTCAGCCTTGTAGGTACTCCTTAACACCCCAATGTGACACTAGAGAGATTTCCGCTTGTTGAATGAACCAATGAACCATCGTATGAAAGTGAGAAGCAGTTCATTTTTTAAGGACATGATAGGAAATCACGATGTCAAATTTTATCCTTGTAGGTACTGAAGAAGTGGCAGAATTATTGATGAGTCGATGGGTGAGGGCTCTGCCTTTTATTAGTTTAGGTTTTGCTTTCAATAAAATGATTTATGAATCAGTCTAGGGAAATGGGGATTGTGGAAAGGAGGTGAAAAAGAGAGTGCAGGCAGGGTGAAGTGGATGAAGAAAAGTGTCATGTGATTAAAGGGTTTCAGCGAAAGTTATAGGAAAGATTTATGAGAGAGTTGTGAGAGCAGCCTTGTTGTATGGAGACAGTGGCAATGACAAAGATACAGGAAAGAATTTCTCGGGTGTAGAAAGTAAGAAACTTGTAAATGAATAATAATTGTGTATACTTAATGGTTTGCACTATGTCATATTTGGTCTATGAATTCCCAACGTCACAACAGCCAACAGTTAAGCATGTATATAATGCCAAAAGTGTTATAGTATTCTATTTCATATTGGGTTGATATTTTTGGTCTATGCTGTTTTTAGTATGCAGATTCCAGAGAAACTAGCACAATGACACACCAGGAGACCAAACAAATGGATTCAACCCCAGTGAGTCCTCCTTATTGCGCCTTGAGTGGGCCAGGCCGCTGCCAAGCAGACCATCGGCTGGACCCTGGATGGAGGGTCCAGGAGAAAGAGAGCGCTGGGCAGATACACCCAGGACAGGGTGCCAATCTATCGCTGGGCATACTCTCATTCACACATGCACACTGAATATATGGGCAATTAAGAGCAGTCAATTTACCTTGAATCCAAGCTTTTGGACTGTGGAAGTAAAACCGTAGAATCCGGAGGAAACCCACACGGACACGGGGAGAACATGGAAACTCAACCCAGATCGGGATTCGAACCGGGAATCTCCAGCACTTAGAGGCGAACGTGCTAACCAGCGCCACCCCAATTAAGAAACCAGTGATAAAAATAAAAAATGACCTTGTTCATTCATTCATTATCTTCCGCTTATTTCTTAATGAGGGTCGCGGGGTCCCCATGCCCATCCAGGGGAGAACGTCTCGGGCCCTGGGCAGATACACCCAGGACAGGGCGCCAATCCATCGCTGGGTACACACTCACTCACACTCACACACAGTCACACACACATATAGGGCAATTTAGAGCACTCAATTTACCTTGCATCCATGTTTTTGGAATGTGGGAGGAAACCAGAGAACCTGGAGGAAACCCATGCAGACACGGGGAGAACATGTAAACTCCACCCAGATTGGGATTCGAACTAGGAATCCCCAGCGCTGAGAGGCGAACGTGCTAACCACTAAGCCACCGTGTCGCCATGTATAGTTTCAGTCAAAGATATATTTCGTTTGTGCTATTTGGTCCATCTGTCTAATCTTTTAATAACCTCTAAAATGCTGTGCCTTGCACCTATACATCAGTTTAAATAAAGAGAGGTACAAGGAGAGGGGGTGCAAAAGGTACAGTATTTAGTCGGCCACTGATTATACAAGTTCTACCAATTTGGAAAGATGAGCGAGGTCTGTAATTTTTATTAAAGGTACCCTTCATCTATGTGAGACAAAATGAGGAGAAAAAAAACAGGAAATGATATTGCAAGATTTTTAAAGAATTTATTTGTAAACTATGGAGAAAAAAAAATTTCACCCACAAACAAGCATGATTTCTGCCTCTTACAGACGTGTAACTCTTCTGTCCTCCAATCGTTACCTGTATTAGTAATGGAACCTGTTTGACCTAATTATCTGCATAAAGGACACCTGTCCACAGCTTTAAACAGTCACACAAGGACACCAGGAAGAAAATTGTAGACCTCCACAAGGCTGGGAGGAGGGAATCTACAACAGGCCAGCAGGTTGGGGTAAATAAATAAATTGTAGGAGCAATTTTTAAGAAAATGAAAAACATACAAGACAATTAATAATCTCCCTCAATCTGGGGTTCCATGCAAGATCTCAACCCATGGGGTCAAAATCATCAAAATGATCACGAGAACAGAGGACCTGATGAATGACTTTCAGATAATTGGGACCAAAGTAACAAAGACTACCATCATTAACACACTACGCCGAGAGGGACTCAAATCCTGTAGTGCCAGGCATGTCCTCCTCCTTAAGCCAGTACATGTCTAGGCCTGTCTAAAGTCTGCCAGAGAGCAAATGAAAGATCCAGAAGAGGATTGGCAGAAAATGATGTGGTCAAATTAAAACTTAAATCAACCAAAAACGTTTTGGTAAAAACTCAACTCGTTGTGTTTGGAGGAAGAAGAATGCTGAGTTGCATGGGGGTGGAAACATCGTGCTTTGGGGCTGTTTTTCTGCAAAAGGGACTGGACAACTCATCCCTTTTAAGGGAAGAATGAACTGGGCCATCTATTGTGAGATTCTATCAGTGAAAGCATTGAAGATGGAATGTGGTTGGGCCTTCCAGCATGACAATGATGCCAAACACATCACTCGGGTTAACAAAAAAGTGCCCCTGTTTAAAGCATTTTAAGGTCCTGGAGTGTCCTAGCCAGTGTCCAGATTTCAACCCCATTGAAAATATGTGGTGTTGAAAGTTTGTGTTGCCCAGCGACAGCTCCAACTTGTGAACTATGTGGTCCATAGAAACTTTATATAGGCGCTTAAATACCAATGCTTCATAATTTAAACGTTATTCTAGCACCTTTATTTTGATATTGCCCACTTTACATTTATCCATTTTTTAAAAACACTTATTAGAGTTTCACATCTGGATAGTTCATAGGCCATTTTCCTGACAGGAACAGTGACTGGTTTTAAACAATACACACATGCAACAGGAAACGTTGTTTCTTTGGCCTGTGGAAGGAAACCAGTCTCCCACTGAGAAGTGGTCCTTCAAATGTTCCTTCATAGAAAGTTTTTTTCATTTCCACCGTCACACTGATTTGCACTTTGGGGTTCAGACTTAGAAAACTGTAAATTTGTTTTAAGCATACATTAGCTATTATCAAAAGAACTATATAAATATACCAAATTGAATACACCCTCACTTTAAAAGCTTAAGATTCCCATTAAAACCTGAAGTTTAAGATGTGGTTATTTATGCAAACTTATGAACAGCTCGATATCTTCCTCAGAATAGAATGTTGCATAATCTTGTGTAATCTCTAGCCTTGTGGAATAAATAACAATGATGCAGTCCGAGTATAGTCTTATAGAAATGTGTAAATGCCCTTGGCCACACATTTTAATCTATTAATATCAGTAAACAAGCTTTGCAGCTACTAAAATATAAAGCACAACAATTTTGGGAAATATTAATATATGGTATTAAGATCCTAATAATGTGGGTTGCGTGAATGTTTGAATATTTAAAGAAAGTGTTAATTAAGGATGTTACGCACACAAATACTGTATATTTATATATATATACAGTACCAGTGAAATGTTTACACACACCTTTTTGCTCCACTTGTCCATTTTTTTCAGCTCCACTATTTAATCTTTAAAGATCAGACTTAGCAGTTTTAACATTACAGATTGTAGTCCATCTGTTTGTGGACTACAATACATACTGTGGAAGTTACATTTACAGTTCTCCAAAGCGACTTACAAATGAGAAAACACCACAAGTCAGTAGTTTAGGAGAAACCAGCTGCACTGTAGTATCATCAAAATCTGGCTGCCTGTCATTTTCTTTATTTATAACAAGTGTCTGTGGAAGAGGTGTGTTTTGAAAAGTTTCTTAAAGATGCTGAGTGACTGCCTTATGGACAGTGTTGGGAAGGTCGTTCCACGATTTGGCAGTGGTGAATGAAATGAAGTGAGAATTAGCGCCTTGGTGAGTTGGAATCACCAGGTGAGATTCATCACTAGAGGGCAGTGTATTTAGGAAAATGGATTGACCTACAGGACGAAACTGTGGCTTAGTGGTTAGCATGTTTGCCTCTCAGCGCCGGGGATTCCCAGTTGGAATCCTGATCTGGGTGGAGTTTCCATGTTCTCGTGTCCGCGTTGATTTGTAATGCTCTAAATTGCCCTGTATGGTGTGTGTTTGTGTGTGACCAGCGATGAATTTGCTCCTTGTCCTGGGTGTATCTGCCCAGTGCTCGTGATGTTTTCCCCTGGATGGGCATGGGGAACCCCACGAGACCCTAGTAGACGAATAAGCGGAAGATAATGGATGGATGGATTGGCCTACAGGACACTCTGGACCTGTCCCCTCTTACCTTCACAGTCAGTACCTTTTACTGAACACGAGCAGCTACAGGTAGCCAGTGGAGAGCGAGGAGTAATGGAGTGACAGGAGTTTGCTTGGGCTGGTTGAACACAAGTCAGGCTGCAGTTTTGAACCAACTGTAAAGGCCCGATTGTGGAAGTTGGGAGACCGGCGGGCAAAGCACCACAACAGTCGAGTCACGATAGGATGAGGGCCAGGACTGGCAGCTGAGTAGCCTGTTCTGTTAGGAAAGGTCTAATTTTCATGATGTTATACAGAATGAATCTGCAGAAATGGGCCGTTTTTAGAACCTGATAAGATAGTTTAAGAGGAGTGTCAATTGAGAAACCAAGATTATGGACAACCAGTTGGAGAGATTGTAAAGGCATCAGTTTGGAACGTCAGGTCATGATGAATTGAGGGTTTAGCTGGAATGATAAGTAACTCCGTTTTTGCCAAATTTTATTTGACATAACGGGTGTTAATCCAGATGTCGGTGAGCCAGGCGAAAATCCTCTTTATTTGTCCTTTAAAGGTCAGGACCCAAATATTACCACCACAGAGTAGGTATTATATGGTTGGTGCATTATTCTCATTCTCAGAAGTGTCACTGAGGTGTTTACATAAAACTACAGCAGCACTGCTGCACTAAAACCCCCTCACCGCATCAGTGTCACTGCAGAACTGACAAACAATACACCTCTCAAATTATACCTATTTTATAGACAAAATTTAGCAAACCAGCCCGAACAAAAATAAAACTATTGTAAATATACAAAAGTGGAGAGAAATAGACAATGGAGTAAGAAGGGTGTGTGAATTTTACATTATATTAATAATTATATAATAATATTATATTTATATTACACACACTATATATTCATATTGTTTGGACTTTTACTGATACCAAACAACTTTATTGCTTCCCCCCCCCAACTTTTTTTTTAAATAAATTTAATCTGAATGAAGGCAAAATTCTCATTTGAACTGAGTAGGGTTTCGCATGACATTAAAAAAAAAAAAATAAATAAAATAAA
>JAOUQT010316473.1:0-14517 GCA_025769995.1 Xyliphius kryptos | reverse complement strand
TGATATCTCTATGAGTGTAGAGGTCGTCCTGTACATCTCTGCCAAATTTGAAGTATGTGATGTGCGTGGAAATGTCCGTATTTTGGATTGGGTCCCCTGGTGGGCCCCCCGTGGGAATTTTTGGGGAATTTTTGATATCTCAATGAATGTAGAAACAAACCTGGACATACCTGCCAAATTTGAAGTTTGTGGGATGTGTGGAAGTGCCCAATTAGAGTAGGGCACATATTTTAAATCGGGTCCCCTGGTGGGTCCACCGTGGGAATTTTTGATATCTCTAAGATTGTAGAGATTATCCTATATATCTCTGCTAAATTTTAAGTTTGTGAGGTGAGAAGAAGTGCCCAATTTTATAAGGGCCCACGTTTCAGATTGGGTCCCCTGGTGGGCTCCCCGGTGGGATTTTGAAAGTGAAAACTGCTTAGTTGTTCCAAGTGCATGGTCAGGAGGTAGTCAGGAAGTGGGAGAATTAGTGATGAGTCACAGTGAGTGAGTGAGGGCTTTGGGTTTTATAGGTATAGATTGTTTCTCGGCGGTTTATCGTCAATAAATTCTTTAATCAGTGTATCGTCATGTTGCACTGATCTTACATCAGGTTTGTACAACGTGAAGTAGCTTCTGTGTAGTGAAGGCGACCTTTTGTCATGTTTGTGTAACTTAGCTTACTGTATTTTTAAGGGTGGTTGCTTACTCCTCACATTTTACATGTAGCTTGCCCAACACTGCCTACATATTTAAACTAAAATGATATCTCAGTAAAAATGTCAGCGTTAAGACATTTTTTTTATTGTGAAATTTTAACTGACCTTCTGACAATTTGCAGGATCGGTCTGTAACTCAACCTGAGTTTCATCCGAACACAATCTGAGGTTCTGGGTGACTATCTTTAGTTTTAGTGTTATGACAACCACCACGCTCAATGTTCCGAAGTTGTTGGGAATGTTCCATTATATTCTGTGAACAGTAGAGAGAGAGAGTTTGTGCATGTGCTTTAATTCTGTCTGTCACTACTGTAACTACTACCAAGTTATTTGATAAAGAAATCAGCGATTCTACTGCCAAGCTATAAAAAAATTTATTTTTGCTACATGTAGCAGCATTACTGCCCATCCATCGAGGGCAAACTAGGTCCTCTTAAGGTTTTTTTTTTTAATAAAAAATAATAGCAGTGTGTATAAAAACATTAGTTAATCACAAAATTTAATAGTTTTTTATCTCCGTGCATTGGGAACATCACCAACTGTAGTCCAAATCAAAACATGAAGGTATATTACTTTTAACTAGAGAATAACAAAACATTAACATTGGGCTGTCCAAAAATTAGCAGTGTGTCTGCATTTGTCTTTACAAACTCAAAATATGTACTCATCACTAATTTAATATTTAGTTAAATTGTATGGGAAGACAACCTGTTCAATCATTCTGATATATGCAAACTGCTCCATTAAACCTGGTAAGCAGTAAATAGGCCCAGCACCAAACTAAGAGAAACAAGCCCTTATCATGATGCTTGCACTACCATGCTTTACTGTCTTCATTGTGTACTGTGGCTTAATTTCAGAGTTTGGGGGTCATATGATAAACTGTCTGCAGCCTTTGGACCCAAAAAGAACCATTTTACTTTCATCCGTCCACAATATGTTTCTCCATTTGTCTTTAGGCCAGTTGAAGTGTTCTTTTTTTTTTTTTTAACAAGAGAAATACCTGTGCACCCTTTTCAATTAATTATTCAAAACACACAGACTCAAGAGCATGCATATCATAATTACCGAGTCTATTGGTTTTCTAAGAATCTACTGCACTAACTGGTAGATTGTTATGTGGTAACATAAATTATACCAAAAACAGTGATTATCTAGTTACTCATATTGGATAACTATTATTTTGAACACTACTGTACTTTCTTTTTACATAACTCTAATATAAATAATAAGTCAAAATATTTGATGTGGATTATGGATTTAGAATTAAACATTAGTTCAATTAGTTTAAAGTTCAAGTAAATCAATTTTGTCATACAGCATAATGCAGGCTTTGGGTCTAAAGGCATCATTAGTATCCAGTTTGTGTTTTCTATGTGATCAAAACTTAAGGATTTGTGACTTACTTTGGATTTTTATTATTAATATGTTTGGTTTTTGATTTTATGAGCTGAAATTGAGAACTACTGAAAAATTTGATTAAACCAGACTATGCAATCAAACAGTAATTAGAAGCCAAATATTTTATGCAAGAGAAACAGAATCACTTATTTATCATCTACAAATCTGCAGTGTGTATAGAAATAAAACCCATCACCCCCCCATGGCATGTTAATTAGTTCTTAATTACACTGATAATAAATACACTACTAAATCAATGTACATCTCTTTTGTGCCTTTTCCAGCATGACAAACAACTTGTTAAATGATTTTGGAGTTAGTGAAATTATAATTTTCTTTGTTCCTAAATCAAAACAAAAATATTTTTTAGGTAAAATAATATAAAAATGCAAGTTTTAATTGTTCTAAGAATACAGAGGGAGTGGAGGAGACTTGTCGCTTTTAAAGATTACTACTGTGATTTTGGAGGTCAAAACATGACACAGTGAGACATGAAGGGCAAGAGACACAGAGAGAGACAGATTTACTTAAAATCAAGTACCAAAATATGTCTGCAGTTTTAGGCTCTCTCATTTTCTGCAAATAACTAAAATTTTGCTTGGAATTTCAGAGACATGTCAGCAGGTTATAGAATAAAAGAACAATGTTAATTTTATTTAAACATATACCTATAAAGAGTATTTTGCAGTGGTCTTTTAATTTTTTTTTAATTCAGTGCAAGACAAAAACCGTTGAGCAGGGAATTCATTGAAAACAACAATTCAACAAATAGGCTGTTCATCAGGTGATCAAAATTTTACCACATCTAAAAAAAAAAAACCTGAAAAACCCCTTAAACCAGAAATCAGTTTTAAAAAAGGGACTAGTAATGAGTAGCTCCACCATTCTTGTTGATTACTTTAAACAATCGTTAAGGCGCGCTTGATGCAATTATTTGCAGAAGGCTACGGAGCCTCATTTAAACTTGTCTTGAGGAATTTCCACTGAATTTGGATCAGTCTGTCGTTTGATTTTCGACTTTGATTTTGAGTAGGATTCCAAATCCAGACCTCCATGGGATAATCATTTTGTTTTATGTTATTTTGTTCTGAAGCATTCCACATTCCACTATAGGGTGTTTGGCTAGCAATCTGAAGGTTGTGGGTTCAAATCCCAGGTTTTCTAAAGTTACCAATGGGAGTCCTTGAGCCAGACCCTTAACCCTCATTGCTCCAGAGTTCTGGAACCCTGTGTTCTGGCCCAAACCATCAAGTTGGGAAACCTGTAAGTCACTTTGGATAAAAGTGTCGGCAAAATGACCAATTATTATCTACTAAATAAAGATTTTCATCTGAAATATTTTATTTATTGAGATCTAGGATGTGGTATTTTAGTGTCCCCTTTATTTTTTTGAGCAGTGCCCATCCGTCAATAAAGCAAATTGAACTGAATTAAAGGAGACAGAGTTTTCTGTGGATGTTTGCCGTGACTAATGTATTCAGACAGTTATTAAATCAGATCAGTGTGGTGGAGCAAATCAGTACAGCAGATTCACTGAGCTGGAATTAAGTGCAACATCAATGTCCTGAAATACATCTGATTTAACAACTCCTTTCATTTAATGTAAAATGAATCCTCACATTAATCTAATACATGAATTAGGATGGTTTTTGTTACTTTAACAATTTTTTCACCTGTTAAAAAAACATACTTTATTAACATTATCTTGTTATTTTTGTTGACATAGCAACAATTACTAAAAATAAAACCTTACCTGTTACTTGAATTGCTTCCAACATCATGGATTTGAGTCTCTCTCTCTCTCTCTCTCTCTCTCTCTCTCTGGCTAACTGAATGTTTACAGAAAAGACTATATTCCAAATAATTCTTAAACCTTTCAGATCAGCTTGCCTGAATGTTACAAACCCGCTCTGTTCTGCAT
The DNA here is from genome assembly GCA_025769995.1 of Xyliphius kryptos. NCBI lineage: Eukaryota > Metazoa > Chordata > Actinopteri > Siluriformes > Aspredinidae > Xyliphius > Xyliphius kryptos. Next base: position 10,494 of record JAOUQT010316473.1, on the reverse strand, counting down.
GAAACTCGTCTTGCATCTTGTTGCTAAGCAACGGCATCAGGAAAACGTCATTTCCTGGGCTACAAAAGACTGTCCTTCCTTTGAATACTGGATTTTTTCCTTCCTTTGTCTGTCAATAAAAAAAAGTTATATAACGATAAAGGGAAAATGTAACCATGTTAATATTTCACATTCTAGTGAAAGAAAATCTGTTACATTTTTTACCCAGTTATAAGCCATAAAAAAACTGTGAAGTACCATAAAAAAGTAATAAGTTTTATGTCAGACACCACATTAATTGGTAATAAATAGAGGAACTATTAGTGGTGTTGTGAGGCATTGTATTAAATGCAGTTTATAAATACAGTAGATATGATGTGATAAAATACTTACGTACTTGCTGCTTTACAAGTTAAACAGTATGTCAGGGTCGGCAATTAAGTATGGCAGTGGGCCAGATATTTTCCAATCATTACCTTCATTTGAAAGACAATGTGTTTTAAGGACTAGTTTGGATTTCAGTCTTAGGGGTCTTCACTGACCTCATTTGTTTTTGCATGTTGAGCATTGACGCTACACATCACTATTGTGATTACTCCCCCTCGTATCCAGATGAAACAAATAAGCATTATTAAGACTGAATGAATGTTCCAGTTTTGGAATATAAGTTTTTGAATAAGGAGCATTTTTGAGACTGAGACCCAGTCCACACGTAGCTGGCTATTTATAAAAAGGGAGGTCTCCTCCACATCATTTTCAAAAATATCATACACGCGGGATCGTTGTAAAAAAGTTCATCCACATGAACCCGCACAAACACACCAAAAGAGCATAGATGTCAGTGTAACAAAGCTAAAATCTGTCAGACAATAAGACGCCCTCAAAACATCCAACCTCCAAGTTCTCCTTCTCCCCTCAATGCATTGTAACAAATTGGATTGTAAAAAAAAGGGGGGGGGGGGGGACAAAAATTGTCTAAATCAACATAAGAATCAGCATTAAATTTCTTCACATTTTGTCATTTAGCAGACGCTTTTGTCCAACACGACCTTCAAATGAGAGAACAAGTCTCAAAATTAAAAAGCACGCAAAATCAATATCAGTTGCATGTGTGACATCATCGCAGACGATTTCAAAAGTATATAAACTGAGATTTCCAAAATTTCCACTTTGCCTGGATTTCTTATAATCATTTTTGGTGATGTAAAACTACGTTTTCATGTGAATAGTCGGCCAAACATGTATTTGTTTTTCCAGATCCCTGGCTACATGTGGACTAGGTCTGACAGATATACCTTTGAATTTTTCATTATAGTTCAAACAATCTCACGGGCCACATCGTGCTTGCGGGCCACATCTGGGCCGTGGGCCGCCTATTGCCAAATGTACTAGAGTTAAATTGGTACCTAGAGTAACTTTAAACATCCAGTGGAAAGAATCCTACATTACTGTAGCTCATCAGAGTTAAAAGACCACCCACGGTAATTGTGGTGTTCCTTTAACTGAACAGATCTAAACCCAAATGTTTTGAGGTTTTACTTCTGCTTTTCTCTTCATTCCACCCCAAAGCGTACCAGCATTTTATTTAGTATTATAAAACAGGTAGCACCAGTATTTAATTCTGATTGGCTGAGCCGTTTGACCAGCCCTGACATTATTGACAACACACACCTCTGACAGCTTCCGAGTCATATCAATGCATGCTTTACAATAAGTACTGATTAACATAAAAAGCGAGCCATTTCCCAAAACTATAGTTTGGCCACTAGATGGCAGTGTTAGAGAAACCAAAATATTTTACTCTGTGATCAGTCAGCATTCACTTCAAATCCAGAACAAATTTAGCATTCTATAAATGCAGTTCTAAATTAAAAATTGTTTTGTTATAGTATGCTTGTACCTGTACTAGAAAAGCAATAAGGCATGAGTTGTGCATCATTGTAAATACATCATGGGAAAGAGGTGTATTCTGTTTCACATCACGCCTAATAACCTCTTTCCCATAATTTATTCACAGCCCTGAGTGCTTCATTATCAAAATAGTTCCAGTACTAGAATTTAATTGGCTGAGCCGTTTAGCCCGCGTTAATCCAACATTGACAATAATTCACTTCTGACTGCTTCACATATCAAGGCGTGACATTTTCATAATTTTTAAAATGGGACTAGATTGTCATGGAAGAACAGTTTAACAATTCTGCCTTCAATAAATGCATTTTAAATGCAATTAATGAAGTAAACCTTGTATTTTATTATACTGTGCAAGTTTTATAAAAGCAATAAAATTGTGCATCATTGTGAATATATCACAGGAGAGGAGTAACTTTACTTCGCTCGCCCTCTTTTGCATTATTGCTTTAATAAAATGACCCAATTTGAACCACCATCCCATTTGAAATACATCCCATTGTTAAAAGAAAGAAAAATCCTTTGTTAATGTTACTGCGAATTCTACACTTATTGTAACATGCTCATGTGATGCTACTCCAAACCAAAATTGACCTGTACAAAGACATCAAAAATATGTATAACTAATTGAAATCAGTTCTAATAATGTCAGGAAATGTTAAAGGGAAAGAGAAGAGAAAAACGTGATGTCCATATAGGCCAGTATTTATTAAAAGACAATTAAAAACTGTTCTGGTTTACAATAGATCACATTGTAATCTCTTTAATAACAAAAAAAGGGCTGTGAGCTGATCTAAAACACGCTAGAGTATACAGAGTATTGCAGGACGGCCTGGGCCTTAACCAATCAGCTGGCTTTGTTTATATTTTTTTTCACTCACAGTATGAAAAATCTTTTCTCACAGTCCAGTTCAGGAAAAAAAGGCCAACAAATAAATTCTTTAGAGAATCTGCAGAACTGTGGCCTCAGATCGGTCTGGATGGAGCAGTATGCAGACCCTGCGGCTTTCTTTTAAATGTAACGTAACATCATTAGACAGAGAACTGATCGATGACGACAGGAAGTCTGACTACACTATGTGCCTTGCAGATCATTCCATGCCCTCAGGATCAGCCTGAGCCATGTAGGCATCCAGTTCAGCGTCCAGGTGACCCTTCGTTTTGGACATGTACGCATCCAGTTGATTATCCAGCTGTTCGCGAGTGACCACAGCGCGTCCTGGGCCCCCTCTGCCTCTGCCACGGCCGCGCCCTCTCAGGAACCCCCCACGTCCTCGCAGACCTCCACGGCCTGAAAAAGTGCACATCACTGCTCTTAGACTGCATTTTTTAAAGGTTAATCCATCCTGAAATTCCTACAATTGGAACATGAGACCAGTGTGAGACTACAACCATTTCTATAGACAATCTGCCGTTCTATTACTTTGCCTGCAGATGGCACCAAATAAACTGCTAATAAAATAAAGGGAACACTTAAACAACACAATGTAACTCCAAGTCAACCACACTTGTGAAATAAACTTTTGCAGCAGGAGTCAATTTTCACCGCCAAAATCAGATATAAATCAGTGTAATCACATGACATGGACTACTCTCATAACCCGATTAAGTTTCCCTTGAGAAGTAAAAGTGAAATTAACGCTTTACCTTGAGCTCCATCATGGAACCAAAAAAATATTCCAGATGCAGCAGCCCATCAAAGAAAAACAGCTGGAACATGATCGAGTTGAGATCATTAAAAAACTACGAGGGCGGCATTAAGATTGCTGAAATCAGCTGCATGTACAGAAAGTCCCCGATAAATTCCATTGTTGGGGGGAAAAAGGAAGAAATAAGGAAGCTGTTAATGCGCTTAACAAATTAACTAAAGTTACATTGATTGAAACAAAAATAATAATATGTTTGGTTTGTAGTCTATAAAAGTGTCTCGTAACTTAATGGCCATGAGAAAATGTGGGTCTTGGGCTGAGACCAGTTGAGAACCCCTGTGCTATGATTCAATGTAATTAAGCACTGCTGCTATAATCAACATTGAGGTTCTTTTGTCAACCATCAGTGTCTGACCAGTCAACTGGATGAATGGCAATCTTGTAAAAAGCTGTTTGAGGGAGTGGTGAATTCAGGAGTATTTATAATGGAATGTCAAAAGCACCAGTATATGTAGCTGTTGTGTCCAAATAAAAAAAGCTTTGTCCATGTAGTGTACTAGAAAGGAGGCACCGTGTGTCTTAATTAGTATCTCATGTCTGTGATGCTTCACTGCGGATCAGATCCAAAAAACCCACTACTTTTCTTTAACACAGTAACAAATATTAGTTTAATGTTGTGCAGTTACATGTTTTTTAAAAACAAATCAAAGTAATGCCCTAAACCAGATGTTCATCATCTCTCGGATTTGAGGTTTAGTATTGAGATCAGTCCTGCAGATTAACAGGCAGATGTTCAGAATTGCACAAATTTGCAAAACTGTAACAGGTATTAAACATTAAAAGTACACTCAGAGCCCCCTGCAGTTCTTACCACGTCCTCCAGCACCTCCTCGTGCACTACCTCGACCAATCATTCCCATTCCTCGACTGGAGGGGCCTCCTCGCTGACGCATACCCCTGCGAATTCCCGGACGCCCTGGACCGCCTCTTCCCTTCATCTGGCCTGCAGGATAACAAAACTCCACTGGTTAGAACCACAATAGTTTTTATTATGAAGATCGCAAACAAACTCGTACAATTATCTTTGCCCACCATTGGCGTACATCAGAACAAGTACTTTCTTTTCAAAGCTTTTAACCAATCCCAAAATTTTCCTACATAATATCACCATTCTCAGTAAAGGGAAATGTTCTGGCTACACAAGTTGTCCTTAAATCTGATTGGCTGAGCCATTTGTCTAGCAGGGACATTATGTATACATTCAACTTAGTCACATTGATATAAATGCACGACATACGTAATTTTAAACCATACAGTACAGCTTAATATAAACAGCAAGTCAATTCCTGAAACTGTATTCTGTATTTTGTCCAAAAGATTGCAGTTTTTGATTGTTAGAAAAAATGGAATCCTCTTACTCAGCAATTAGGGTTCACTTTAAAAACCAGACTAGATAACATTGTGGAAGACCAGTTTAACAATTTTGCTTTCAATAAAGGCTTTTAGGAATCAGCCCTTTTAATGTGTTTGTAACCGCTTTATAAACTAGACGAGGCACTCAATGTTATAAACTTTGCAGGAGCAGTGTTCTCCAAGGTTCTCCAGAAACAGACCATTTCATTACCTATGCAGGGAATATAAAACCACCATGATCTGACCTCTGAGAGCTAGAGCTCCTCTCATGATTCCACCGCGTCCTCTTCCCCTGAGGCCACGCATGGCTCCTCGCATACCTCCAATAGGGAAACCACGACCTCCGGCACCTCCTCGCATTAAGGAGCCCATGGGTCGCCCAAGCCTCGCCTGGATGTTGCTTTTCCCGAGACGCTGCTTCAAACTCTGCAAAAAACACGAGAATAAAAACCTGTTTTCTCTGATGTGTAGTTTCTGACATCTGACAGGCCATCCATCTGAGGTTCATCAACTATTATGAACAAAGCTATTGGCTTAAAAAAAAAAGAAACAACTGGAGCTGAGGAAGTGACTGATGCGTCATAAGCCAATTTCAGCTGTCTTGTCAAATGCACCACGTATGTTACGCAAAAAGTTCACCAAGTAACTTTCATACAAACCAAAAGAGAGGCGAGCTGAAAAAACCTAAAGAGTACTGATTAAAGAGAGCAACGTGAGATCAGTCACTGTCTGTGTGTGCACGCAAGTTACACAATGAGGATTTTCCCTCAGCACAAGAACGGATATTGAGGAGTTTTACTCGTTTAACGCTCGTACTTGTTTAAAAAAAAAATAAAAATGCTGTATCCGTACTGGGCACTCATTAAATGAGTATCCGGCTCATCCCTAATGCTTTCTGTGCAGGTGGAGGCTATTCACTATTAAAAAGGCAACCTCCACAGTTAAACAGGTTTAATCTACGAAATGTGAATATTTATATGTATAATAAAGAATATATAATATATATAATAAATACTCAAAAAGCACAGATATATAATGACATATTTCATGTTTCCTACAATATGAGTCTCAGGAGATTGAGTATGAATTACTGTGTTCTTGCATGTCTGCAGAGCTGTTCTGATTCGTGCAGTCTCCTGTGACTCATTGTATACCCGCGATTGTTGAAATAAAAACGTGTTTTTGTGCACAGCGCCCGTCTTTGGAAAAGGGGAAATCCATTAATGGAAATTGTGTCCCTTAATTTTAGTATTAAATTTCGTATTTCAAGTGTCCAACACTTCACTTTCTTCTTTCTCTTGTGAAGTTAAATGGAAGTTGGAAGACGATAATGAAGTAGCGTCACCCACAACTTTAAAAGGAGGTAGTATGCATACATTAAAAATAGAACCATTTAAAGTCCTGTACCTGATAATAAAGATTTTTCAAAGATAAAACTCTGAACACTGGACGAGCTGATCAACACACAAACCCCTTCAAGCCAAAAGCAGGGTTTTAACTTTTGAAGTTTTAACCAGGGCACCTGTTTGTGCTGCAGTGCCGCCTGCACGGACGGTCTGTTCTCCATCTGCTGGGCGAGTCTTCGGTTCCGGGCACTTGCCATGTGTTGCTGCTGCAGGCTTGCACGGATGTTGACGGGTGTTGGCTGCTTGTTCTTCATCATGTTTGTGAAGCTTGTGGAACACATTCGAGAAAAGCGGCGGCAAAGAAACATAGAGGGAGACAGGAAGGGAGGGGAGATAACGAGGGAAGCAGGTTTCCAGATCAAATCATTTCACACAGCATGGACGCAGCCACAAAGGAACCTGCAGCAATTAGCCTCTTTTTGTAAGCACTTTTCATTCCTCATACTCTCTCTGAAGTCTGACACCCCAACATTTTGGTGTGGAACTTAAACAATGGCATGTGAATATCAGAAAAGAAACAACAAAAAAGAACAGCAGATTGAAAGCTGAGGGTTACGCCACTTACGGACCCCATCACCATACGAGGTTGGCCCAGGACTTAAAGGGGTGTCTGGTAGCCCAGCCTCTTACAGCCCAGACCGTGACCCTCCAAGCGAGAGGCTCATGGTAACGAAAGGGAGGGGAGGGAGACGGGAGAGAGTCACGTCCAGACACGGACCGGGCACCGATAGAGAGTAAGAGAAGAAAGAAAGTGAATGTGTATGAGAGAGTGAGAAACATGGCATACATGCCCATTCTGTGCTTTACCGCTTGAATTCTGCATTTCAGGAGGCAGGCAGCTTACCTCACCATGATTCTACATACTGCCCACCCGACGGTGTACACTGCTTACTCATTACGGCACTCTGGGACAGGATTAAACCCAGGTAAACAACATAGCGTCTTGTGTGAGCAGTGCACACCATGATGGCGGGCTAGCCTCCATGCGTGGGCTGGTATCTCCCCTCATAACCCCCGCAGGGGCAGGGCTTGGAGCTTTAAGTATCAGCATGATTTGATTTGTTAGATTTGCTCCTCTTGAGCTAGTGCTGTCAGGATGCATGGAGCCTCACCGCTCGTTCAGCGACAACTTGGTGGTGCTTTTTAGCACGACTTTTTGTGTCGAGGGGGAACTCATGTTTTCTTCAAGCTTGCTCCTCGAGTCCTGCTGGAAAACATGAAAAAACAAATGAGCAATGAGACTTTAGCTGCACAATCACAACTTACTTTATTATTTATATAAATACTTTAGGGACTACTTAAACAAACTCAATGTGCAAGCATTCCAACTGTACAACAGATTTATCATATACACTCCATGAACACTATCTGGAACACCTACTTTTCTATAGAATAGGAATAAGACAATTACAAATTTGTCAAGATTGTAAAACAGGTATTTCTAGGCCTAAAATCTGATCGGCTGGGCCGTTTGCCACTGACAATAATGTACACCACTGACCACTTCACATTTATATCAATGCGTGATCCACATTATTTTCTAGTTTTTTTTTTTATTTTTATAAACTGAATTCTGTGATTTGGCCACTTGATAGCAGTATTTGAAAACGGAAACCCTTTATGCAGCAATCAGGATTCACTTTAAAAATCTAGCTCACGTCGGGCCCAACACATCTTATCCGTGAGTTGTTCACAATAATGCATGCCATCACATGCCTTATTTAATTATTTTACAGACTATTAGATATTAAGTTCCAACGATTTCAATTTCAAAACATGGACTCGTCAAAAAATAAACATAAAAAAATTTATGTTACAGAATATTTTAAGTGGAATAAAGTGGGTATAGTCTAACTGGTTCAAAGAATCTAGTAGAGCAAAACCTCAACTAAAACATTTAAAAATCTAAAAAAAAAAAAAAGCAAGATGGATCAGAAAACAGAAACTTTATAGATTGAGCAGATTAAATGATTTAAATGTGAGTCTTGTGGGTAAATTTTCAGACTTCTCTTGGTGAATATAAATTAAAACAAAAACTAGGCTAACAATTGGAAATATTTTAAGTTTCTAAATGAAAAATGTTTGAAGTGACTCATCTGTGTGTACATCAGTATGCAAATGATTGCCTGTTTCTAGCCTACACCCCAAGCAACCAGTTCAGCAGTGACCAACAAATACTGCTCTCAAAAGGGTATTTTTTCATGGTCTGGTTTTAATTTCGGAATAGTATTTCGTCATCTGGACCATAAAAAGCCTAAAACTTTACACTTTTGCTTTGGAGCGTAATAAAATAACAGGACACAACAACAATCTTTAGTTTATATTTGTCAAATTGTCTCACTGTCCTCTAAAAAAACATGAGGTTTAAAGCGTTTATTTACAGATTTCTGTCAAAATAGCAATGGCTAATGCAGTCTAGTCGAGGAATGTCTATTTATTCTTTATAAAAATTCAAGAATATAAATATATATTAAATGTAAATATAACTGTAGTGACAAATCAAATAAAGAGTATACATTTTAATGATTCCGTAATGAGCTAGACAAGGTTAAGCCGAGATCGGGATGACTCCCAAATCGTTCCCTACACCCTAAAAAGGCAGCCCAGATAGGGCACAGTGTGTCTGCCTAAAAATGTCCAGACGTGTTGAATCTTCAAACAATTACCTTATTTCATTATCAATTACTACTCAAAAACTCATATTTAATGATCGATTTCATTATGTACACATTACACATTGGGAAATGACTAACAATGAGTAATTTGATGTTTTTATACAGCGACTTTTATTGGATTACATATTTCGGATTATAAAACCAAGTTTAACGCGTAATAAGTTTAAACTTAATATGAAAGCCACTTTGAGGTTATAGTGTGTTTAGAGAGTTCTTACTTTGATAGAAGTGGAGTCCTCGCTGGTTTGTTAGCTTAGCTCTCAGAAGAACGCAGCAGTTGCCTGACTCAACCGTTCTAACGTTCAACCGTCGACTACAGTCGTATTTTCGACGTTATACCCCCCGATATTTCATTAATAAGCTGACTAAAGATGTACTATTTACGAATAAATCAGCGATAAAACACGTATTGAGCCTCCTAAACTGTGCTACCGGTCCCCTCTCAAAATGGTTCTAACAGCTGCAACGCAGGAAAATGGTGGTTGGACTCCACCCACGATTTCTATTTTTTTTATTTTTTTATGAGAACGCTGATAGACCCGCCTTCTACGCGGTGATTGGATGATCAGTGTTACTCGCAGGTTGTAATTGGATAATCAACAGCGCGGTCACATCACCCTGACAACCATATTTACGCGTTACCGTAACAAACCGAAAGATCTGAAGAAAGTTGAATACGTCATAAACGGCAGGCAAGCTACTTGTTAAATGTAGTGAGCTGAAGTATTAGTTACTCGACAATAAATGAAGCTTCTATACACAAAAGTTAACACCACTAGAAATATAGCAAGCTAAGCTACACAGATATGGCCCCCCACTCAGAACCCACCAGGTTGTACCACCAACCTGATGTCAGATTAGTGCAGATGCACAGATTAAAACATTTAGAATTATGTGTAGCTGGTCTAACAAAAAAATGCTTTATATATAATTCAGTCTGAATAACTGGAGCTTAGTGATAAAAGAACAGCTACATACAGGGTTGGACAATGAAATTGAAACACGTCATTTAGCCCACAATAATTTATTAGTATGGTGTAGGGCCTCCTTTTGCGGCCAACACAGCATCAATTAGTCAAAAAATTAGTGTAAATTTTTATTTTGTCACTGTTGTCCTATGAAAAGATATACTTAAATATCTACAGAAATTAGAGGTGTGTACTCACTTTTGTGATACACTGTACAAACAAATGGCAATAAAGCACAATTTACATACATAAGTTAAATATAAAAGTATCTGCGTTATCGACAGGGAAATGGAATGTCACAGTAAAAAAGAATGACATAGTATAGTATACAAGAATACATAATTGCATTTTGGTAAAACAATATTTTACCCAGCGATGGATTGGCTCCCTGTCCTGGGTGTATCTGCCCAGCACTCGAGACATTCTCCCCTGGATGGGCATGGGGAACCCCCCCGCGACCCTCATAAAGGAATAAGCGGAAGATAATGAATGAATG
>JAOUQT010316462.1:0-14518 GCA_025769995.1 Xyliphius kryptos | reverse complement strand
CAACCCTGTGTTCTGACCCCAACCAAGTTGGGATACTTGTAAGTCGCTTTGGATAAAAGCGTCTGCTAAATAACTCAGTGTAAATGGATGGAAACCGGAGAACCGGGAGAAACCCACATGGAAAGATTGGGATTGGAACCTGGATCCACAGCGCTGAGAGGAAAAGGTGTTAACACTTACACCACTGTGCCTTAACCATATGAGATTGCTTTTGCATCCTAGTGGGTTAATAAAATAAAATTAACTGGATTAAGCTTCATAAGCCTAAAATACTAAAATCAAACTGTTCCTCTGCAAGCGCATGCTTCATACACAGGGGAACATCCTCTCATATCATTTCTTCAGGTTCTGTGTATTTTCTTGCTGTTAAATTACAGGATGCAAAGTTACAGAAACACAATGTAGAAGAAAAAAAGAAATGCAGTGGTAGGGATGGGAGGAAACAGCTAAGACCCAGACGATACTGAGCAGAACATGAGGAAGATGATGAGGATGAAGATGAGGGAGGGAATTTGCAGCGTATTTACTCCATCAATCTCACTCGTGTTTTGATAAGACGGGAGGCAAGATACAAAAACTGGTTTCTGTTTTGTTTCAGAGATAATAGTTAATAAGAGAACTTACTGTCTGTTTTTGAATACTGACTCATTAAAGATGAAAAAATATGTTGTTGGCCTTCCAATTTGAAGGTATGTTTTGCAAGTCCTTGAGTTTTAAATAAACAGTGTGTTCATTTGGGTTTTTAATAAGCCTGTGGAAAAACAGCACACTGCGCACAATCACTTTCCTCCAGGATGTTGCTCTGTGACTGTTCCAAAAAGCACTAAAGTGATATTAGGGATTAAAATCTCCATGGTTTGGTTGGATTGTTACTATTCTCAAGGGGCCCCAAGAGAAGCTAGGATGTACTGAACAACTGAACCAATAGAACACACTTCTACTGTTTGCTTGGTCCGGGTTTAGTGTACATGCTACATATAGAACATCGCTAAAGTTTTAATTTGAACAACAGCTTCATCTCATTATCTTCTGCTTAATCCTCTACTAGGGTCGTAGGGGGATTTCCCATGTCAATCCAGGGGAGAACATTTCAGGCACTCTACTGAGCCTCATTTGAATGTGTCTTGAGAAATTTCCACTGAAGTTGGATCAGCCTGTCATTTGACTTTCCACTTTGATTTTGAGTATGATTCCAAATCCAGACCTCCATGGGATAATCAGTTGGATTTACATTTTGATCGTTATTTGATCGTTTATTTATTAAAATCTAGGATCTCATAAGATAAAATAACTGTTATTTGAGTGTTTCCTTTATTTTTTTTGAGTTTGAGTTCCCTTAATTTTTTCAGTTCATTTAATTTTCAATTGTTAAATACAGACACCTGATCTTTACACCATCTGTACATGGCTGTGCTACACTGTGATGCTGTTGTAAAAAGAGCTATATAAATAAATGTATTGAACTTAAACTTGCAACCCAGAAAGGTGGTTCCTGACCTGTGGAGAACATTGGGTCAGGAACCACCTTTTACCAAAGTTACCATAGTAACCATCAACCAACCACCCTTTTATGACTGCATTTCCACAGTCTCTCTGCACTCTCTTCAGTAGCTGAGTCAAGTTAACATTTATTCTTTAAATATCGCTATTTTGTTTTGAATAAATCAAACCCGCCGTGTGGAGATGTTCTCTAACCGTTTATGATGCTGTACAATTTTCCCTTGTCTTTGTTCTGCTCGATCCAGAGACGTAACAGATATAGGGCCTGTTGCTCCGGATTACACGTCTTCTTCAGCCGCTCCACGGTTTTCCAGTCCACTTTACGACCTGGAAGGCTCTCCAGCAAGTGGTCTAATGGGACTGACGCAAGCGGAGGCGCTGACAGGAACTGGAATATAGCCTCCTCACACAGAGTGACGTCTGCGAGCAAAAAATAGAAGGTTAAGGGCATTAATTACAAATTTTGCATAAAATTGAGACAAAAAGGTTAAAAAAAACGTTTTTAACAAAGTTTAGGTCCTGTGCTGTGACCTTTAAATAAAGGTTAATGGCTAACGATCTGAATACACAGATATCTGATCTTCAGTCAAACGAAAGATGCATAAACATCATGAAATAAAAATCATATAAGATGAACATCAGTCCATCAGATCATCTGTGGGTTTTTAGCTTTTTTTGTTCGTTTGACAAATACTCCACATAAAATCTTCCAAACTGTCCGATGTAGTTACCACATGAAGATCTCAACCCAATCCAACATATTAGGGATAAACCAGAAAAGAGATTGTGAGCTGACATCACTAATTCTCCCACTTCCCAGGAACCTAAAAGGCTGTAACTTCGCATCATGATTCCCCACCATGTCTGTGAAAAATTAAGTTCTTCTCACTTTTCTACATTCCATGGTTCATTTGATATTGCCATCGAACACAAGACCCTCCAGGGTCCCATCATGGTCCTCTCGAGTACCTAGAAGGCCATGTCCTTGGAAAAATGGGTTTTTGCTTTCCTATGTTCAATTGTTTACTCGCTATTGCCATCAAAAGCAACACCTCGAAAGGATTCGCATCTATGCGAGTATCCACAAAGCTGAAACTTGGCTTAGTCATTCCTTATCGTGTCCTTGAAAAACCTACTGTTAAATTTGCATAAGAAAACAACCGTGTAGTCGACGTAGTCCCAACTCAAACACATTCCACATATTCAATTCAGCTTTTTAATTGCCCCAAACCTAACTCTATAAGAATATGTTCATTAATCACATTCCACATTGGTTCTACTTTGTACTGAGGATTTGGTTCCTGAAGCATCATCGGTGGTTTCTGACCTGAATTCTGGATTTGTTAATGCACTAAATTCATTTCACATATTCATTTCAGAATATTAATTGCCCCAAACATCACGTCCAGGAAGCAAGTGGGGAAAGGTGCCTTCCACCATAAAACTTGGCACATGTAAATGGCATTATCAATAGATTGCATTATTATAGTTAGTTGATGGTCAGGGAATCGAACAGGGAACTTTCAGATTGCAAGGCTGGTTTCTTAACCACAAGCTTACGCCTGCACCACATCTGATTTCACAAATGCTCTTCTCTTCTGGAAGACAGGGAAACAATAACATTATATTTACATCAAAAGCGACTTAAAGTAACACAGCTTGATGTTGAGGTTAGAGTGCAGGGTCAGCCGTGATGCAGCCACCCTCGGGGGTCAATGAGACTCAATGACCCACATTAATAACTTAATTAGCTTTGGGATTTGAACCCCCAACCCTCAGATTAATGGTTCAGTACCCCAACCACAGAGCAACTACTTCAAAACATCAAAGCTCCTGTAAATTTAAGTGTGGATGTCCCAATACTTTTGTCCAAGTGTAAAAACCCACATGGAACACTTTATCATCGTGCTATTGACTGCGGTTCTGAGATTTATCTCTGCTGCTCATCCCTCTTCTCGTGATGATTGTACGATCGTACACATTTTATAGCTGCAGTTGTAATACGGCTTAATGAGGAGCTTGTGGCCGCGCATGGTTTATTTCTCTGTAATGGCTCCGGATCCTGATCCAACTCGCCGAACGACTCAACCCGAGATGAACAATCAGTGAATTAGACCGGACAGCTTACATAAAAAAAGTGCAACTGGAGAAACATGTGAGCTCCGCTTTAAAACGCTGTACAAACTTTTGGTCTGGCACGGCCAGCGAGTGCTTTCACCCACAGACTGTTTAGCTGGATCAATCAACGTCGTCTGATGAGCAATGGAAACCAGAACCCGGTGTTTCCCAAGAGGCCCGATCGCACAACTGAGTCACTGGGTTCCGAAGGCCAAAAAAACCATGGCGTCCTTATACGGAACAGAAAGACGAAAGAGAGGAGATGAACACAGGCATCCGATACGATTCGTGAAGCAAGGACCATGGTGTGTTTCAAAAAGTACTCCTAATATGCAAACGTTCCCCAGTGCGTCTTGTTTCAATTAACGCTTTCCTTCTCGTAATGGCTTTGGTATGCTGCGCGTACGTGCAGCTCGTCGGCGATAGATTTCACTCGGGGTCATTTGAAGAACCGGCTGCGACTGAGATGGAATCTTTCACTGCGATTCGATTATCAGTGTGAGGTGCTAATGTGAACCGTTCTGCTTAAGTGACACATCACACAGTTACCATCACCACCTTGTCTTCAGGCAACATGTTTAAATAATATTTACCTTTAAATGTTTAGGTTGAATTCAACTTCCATCATAAAAATGTGACCTCACGTTTACACGCCACATTATTATTTCTCATACAGTGCCTTGCAAAAGTATTCGGCCCCCTTGTACTTTTCAACCATTTGCCACGTTTAAGGCTTCAAACATAAAGATATGAAATTGTAATTTTTTGTAAAGAATTAACAAGTGGAACACAATTGTGAAGTGGAATGAAACTTATTGGATATTTTAAACTTTTTTTTAGAAATAAAAAACTAAAAAGTTGGGTGTGCAATATTATTCGGCCCCTTTACTTTCAGTGCAGAAAATTCAATGTTGACCTAAATTACTGATGATAAAATCCACCTGTGCGTAATCAAGTTTCTGTATAAATGCATATGCTCTGTGATAGTCTCAGAGTTCTGTTTAAAGCGCAGAAAGCATCATGAAGACCTATAACACACCAGGCAGGCCCGAAAGTTTAAAGCCGGATTTGGATACAAAATTATTTCCCAAGCTTTAAACCTCTCAAGGAGCACTGTGCAAGCGATCATATTAAAATGGAAGGAGTATCAGACCACTGCAAATCTACCAAGACCCAGAATTCACTTTCAGCTCAAACAAGGAGAAGACTGATCAGAGATGGAGCCAAGAGGCCCATGATGACTCAGGATGAAATTCAGAAATCTACAGCTGAGGTGGGAGACTCTGTATATAGGACAACAATCAGTAATACACTGCACAAATATGGCCTTTATGGAAGAATGTCAAGAAGAAAGACAATTCTCAAAGAGATCCATAAAAAATCTCATTTAAAGTTTGCCACAAGTCACCTGGGAGACACACCAAACATGTGGAAGAAGGTGCTCTGGTCAGATGAAACCAAAATCAAAGGAAAATCAAGGAAACCAGAGAACACAGAGAAATCCCAGGACAAGGAAAAAACATGGAATCCTGTTTAGTTTTTTTTGGGTCCCAATGCCCTGCCAGAGGAGAACGTTTTGAGTACTGAGCAGCCAACTTGTCACTGGGCACACACACACACACACACACACACACACACACACACACACACACACACACACACACACACACACAAACACTATATGGGGACAATTTAAAGCAGCTGATTCAGCTTGAATCCATGTTTTTTAACTGTAGTTGGAAACCGGAGAAAACCCACACAGACACATGGAAAACAAGGAGACTCGAACCTGGATCCCCAGCACTGAGAGACGGATGTGCTAACCACTAAGTCAAATATGTTAACATCATGTCAGCCCATCTGGCTCTAAAAACCATGTCAGCGGGGCAGTCGTAGGCTTGTGAAGAAGAAACCAGCCTTGTGACCTGAAGGTCCCCGGTTAGATTCCTGGCCTCATCAAGTACTATGACTGAAGTGCCCTTGGGTAAGTCACCTAACCCCACTACATAATTCCACTACATCTCTCTCAAATCGAATCAAATCAAAGTTTATTTGTCCTGTCTATAAATATGCATGGTACTGCATGGTACAGCTAGCAGTAAAACGCTTTGGTGACCATCACCACAAGTATTTGAAATAGTTGAAAATAGAATGGTAAGGAAAAAAGTAATATATTACAACAATAGACAGGGTAAAAAAACTATAAGAATAAGGTAAACTGTAAAAGGGACTTTCATTTGTTTCCTGTAGCTGCTGCATTCAGTATTGACTCTAAACTATAGAACAATCTATGGATCTGCCCCCTCCTACTTTCAATCCGTCTTTTCAAAATACACTCGTTTACTGCCATCTAGCGATGAAAGTTGCCTGGTTATCCAACCACACTGTGACTAATTCTCACTCCATAATCAAGCAGCACCACTAAATGGTGTAAACATTGTGCGTAAGGCTGATTCACTCAGAAACATCTCAAAATACATATCTTCCACAAACACTTGTGAAAAAGAATTATATATAAATACATTTTAATGATAATACTCAGGTTTGATGATGCTAGAGTGTAGCTCCTTATCTACTGACTTGTGTTGATCTCTCATTTGTAAGTGGATTTGAATTCTGTCTGCTAAATGACGAACTGAAAATGTAAAGATAAACTGGGTGAGTGAAACGCCATATGTGCTTTTAGAAAACGGGTTGTTCCAGTCTTTGAATCTGATTGGCGGAGCCGCTTGTCTAGGCGTGACATTGTTCACGATAACCCACACATGTGACTGCTTCCCATTCATATAAATGCATGATATAAAATAGGCTTTCCCGAAGTTTTTGTAATATGACTACTGGATGGCTGTGTTTGGTTGTTAAAGAAACCGGAAATCTTTTACTTGCAGTCAGGGTTTATTTTAAAAAACGGACTGGAATATGTTGCGGAAGGCGGGTTTATTAGTGAGTTTGCCTTCAGTAAACGTATTTATGCATTATTTATTTTTTAACATAGTGTGTTGGTAAGCGTTTTATATGGCAATAAGGCACTCAAGGTTGTGCATTATTCTGAATAAACCATGGGAAAGAGGTGTAACTGTACTCCGCTTGCACGTCTTGCCTAATTACGCCTCTTTCCAGCGGTTTATTTACAATAATGCACGCCTTTCCGTACCTTATTACTTTATTAGTCATTAAGGCTTTTGTCCGTAGAGATGAGTGAGAGAAACCAGCTGAGAAATATGCCAAAAATCTAGCGGTTTAAAAACCCCGAGCCTGATATATATCCTAATTAGACAGAATTTATTATTCTTTAGTTGGTCATTTAATCAGGATTAATCAATACGCTCCTTCCAGTTCCGATTTATTACACTGCGGAGCTGAGGCGCTGCCGACGCGGTCAACCTGCCACTTGACTAATTATTGTATATTAAAGTCTTAAATGCGAATGAAATAAAACCCAGCAATAAATCTCGTTAATGTTGGTTTTTTGGTTATTATTACCAATCACAAGTCAGCCAAGCACAACAGTGAAGTCCACAAATCCGACGCTGATATTACACTTCCAAGGTAAGTGGGGGATCTGGTTACTTTTGGTCACGGTGGTTTTCCAGATTGTGGCGTTCCAGTTAAGTTTCACTCATGAAGTGATGCCATGACTCACTCCGAGAGCAGCCGCTGTACCCAGTGCATAACGAGACTGGGGTAGAAAAAAAGGGAAAGTGCAACTCCGCTGTCCTTTGATGATCTCTGACTCGGCTTCCACTTTTTATTATTAGGAAATGACGGCACTCCGTAAACAATTCCTCCCGGCGCCAGCAGGACCCGAACAAAAGTGATGAAGAACACAAGCATCTCGCAGGAGAACAATCACGATTCACCATAGTTAGTACACTGTATGGACAAAAGATAGCAGCGTAAAAGTTGTGAGGCAATTGTTTTTGAATGATTGATGGCTTTGGAGTTTATAAATTTCAGATGAATGTATTGTTATAGAGTGAGGTTTGGGGCAATTAAAAATCTGAAATTAATATGTGGAAAGAATATAGTGTGAGTGTCCACGCAATATAGTGGTGTCCACGCGGTTGCTTTCTTACAAAAATTTATCAGTAGGTTTTCCAAGGACACGATAAGTTTCAGCTTTGTAGGTACTTGCCAAGACCCCAATCAATTTGAGGTGTTGCGTTTGATGGTGACAGCGAAGAGACAATCAAAAGCAGGAAAGTGAGAACCTATTCATTTTTCCAAGGACATGATAGGAAATCACAATGGTTACTTTTAGCTTTGTAGGTACTCGGGAATTGGGACAGTTAATTAAAAGTCAGCGAAAGCTTTGGCCTTTAAGTACAAGTATTCTTCTAAGGTTGTGAGAATAGTTTGTAAACAAACCTTTTCTGTTCCTCATGACTCTACTCCATGAGGAGTTCTGATCTCAACCCATTATTTTTTTTTTTTGATGAAATAGAATGGAGTGATCCAGGTCATCATTAATGAAATGATTACAAAATCGAAGGGCGACATGGTGGTGCCGTGGTCAGCGCTGGGGAACCAGGTTCAAATCCCGATCTGGGTGAATTGCCCCATGTTCTTCCTGTGTCCGTGTGGGAGCATGGATTCCAAAAACATGGATTCACAGTAAATAAGCAGCTCTAAATTATCCCTTTATAGTGTGTGGGTGGGTGTGTGTGTGTGTGTGTGTGTGTGTGTGTGTGTGTGTGTTTGTGTGTGTGTGTGTGTGTATGTGTGTGTGTGTGTGTGTTTGTGTGTGCCCAGTGATGAATTGGCGCCATGTCCTAGGTGTATCTACCCAGCACCCGAAACAATCTACACTAGATGGGTATGAGGAACCCACCTTTGACCCTAGTGTAGAATTAAGCGTAAAATACTGAATTAATACGAGTATAGATATTTTGTATGTAAATGCTACTAAAACTTAAACCTAAATTTAGTTATTAAACAGGAAGTTTCGCTCCTTACTCCTGATTGACTGAGGCAATTGTCCAGCCGTGACATCATTGACAATAATGACTCAATAATGAATCAAAACCGGACAAGATTATCATCGATTTTCTTGTAAAGCACATTTATAAATCAAACCTTGTTTTTTATGATTGTGTGTTTGTAAGCGTGTTAAAAAAGCAATAAAGCAGTCGAGGTTGTGTATTATTGTGAATAAATCACAGTAAAGCGGTGTAACTGTACTCTGCACTGCGTTGTGCCTAAAAACACCTTAATAATAATTAATAACTATTAACAGTGTGCTCACCAGCTTGGCACTCTGTGTGTTTTTTTGTGCAGTCGAACGCGTTGTCGTTCTCACACAGGGCGTCCTGAGTGGCGCTGCCGGGTCGTAGCGTCTTCATGCCCATTTTGGCGCAGTCTTTATGTGGCATGCAGCGCTCGCTGACCGATGCAACGTTGGAAAAGAACCCAGGACTGCACTTCTCACACAACGTGTCAGTGTCTGGGGTGCCTGTGACACACACACACACACACACAGACACACACACAGACACACAGACACACAGACACACAGACACACAGACACACACACACACAGACACACACACACACACACATAAGCCACATGTCCAAACACAATGAGCATTATTCCAAACCCCTTAAAGGATGCAGTGTGTTAAAGGTGAAGTGTATTATTGACTGAATGGAAAATAAAATGCAAATGTATGCAGTCGGTTATCTGAACCGTTCAGAAGCGGCAGGTGGGCCACTGACAACTTCCTCAATTCAGCTAAATTAAACCAAATTGGCATCTGCTGGTCAAACAATCTTCCTCTGTGCAGTTAAAACATCTGCTTAACACCTGGCTTCGCCTTGTACCCTGTGACTGACTGACCTCACTGAGCAAGCATTGAAGAAGCTGATGTTCTGGTAGATTAACTGAACACTCTTC
The DNA here is from genome assembly GCA_025769995.1 of Xyliphius kryptos. Lineage (NCBI taxonomy): Eukaryota > Metazoa > Chordata > Actinopteri > Siluriformes > Aspredinidae > Xyliphius > Xyliphius kryptos. Next base: position 5,007 of record JAOUQT010316462.1, on the reverse strand, counting down.
CCTTAAAACAAAAAAGTCCTGAGTTCTGTACATGCGGGGTGAGATTTGCATGTTCTTTTTCATGTTTGCTGTGTTTGAGTGGGATTAATCACATCAATTGATCTATATTATATCTATTAACCCACAACCTATAAATCTAATCTGTACCTACGAGGCTGAACCTTGGTTTATTGATTCCTCCTCATGACCTTCTCAGATTCTCAAATAATCCTTACATTCGATTATTTGTTCACCATCATCCTCGAACGCAACATGTCAGGTGAATGAGTTTGGCGAGTACCTACAAAACTGAAACTTGGCTCAGTCATTCCTTACTGTGTCCTTGGAAAACATACTGATAAATTCCTATAAGAAAGCAAGTGCGTGGACACTGTACTCCCAACTCACACTATATTCATTCCAGATATTCATTTCAGATATGTAATTGCCCCAAAACGCACTCTATAATAATATGTTCATTTTAAATACATAAACTGCAAAGCCATCACTCATTCAAAAACAATTGCCTTTCAAATTTCACGCTGTCATCACGTTCTCACCCATCGTGCAGCATGGCTACTCTGCTAGTATTAAATATAATGACATAATATCAGAAATCTTACATTAACACACGTCGGCCTTAAAGCTTCATTATAGTATTTTTATAAACATTAAAGGAAAGCTGTAAGTCATCAGGAACTCAAAATAGACATCATTAGCATCCAGACTGTAACATTTATTACTGTGTCTGCTCTTGCAACAGTGCAGCCGGAATGGCTGGTTTACTACATTACACCACAGACAAGTCAAATTTAAGGTCCGTTACATCTACCCTGATGTACGACAATATTCAGCCTGCAGGCATATCACTAAAACTACAAGTCCCAGAATGCAGTGCAACAAGAAGCATACCAAAACCTACATGTTGTTTTGGGTTTTCCTTTACACCGCGTTTAAGTGTCTCGGCTTTCATTTAGCATGTTCGCCTCTCAGCGATCCAGGTTCGAATCCTGATCTGAGTTGTCTGAGTGGGGTTTACATGTCCTTCCAATATTCATGCGCGTTTTCGGTTTCCTCCCACAGTCCAAAAACATGGATTCTAGGTGAAATGGCTGCTCTAAATTGTCCCTATATAGTGTGTATGTGTGTGAGAGTGTATGCCAGCGATGGATTGGCGTCCTGTCCTGGGTTTTTCTGCCAAGTATCTAAAACATACACACACACACACACACACACACACACACACACACACACTGCAACAACCCTACTATAGGATTTAGCAGAAAATACTGAGATGACATAAAGGCAATAATAGACACCAATAAAGTGTGTACACGTTGTTTTTGGGCCCCTTTATAAGTGTATGAGTGTGTGTGTATTTGTGTGTGTGAAACCCCACATTAAAGGTCAACAACCTTTCATTAACTACACAAAGTGGCCCTATAATAAGCCTGTATTGTATACATTCATAAGGCTGAGTTATGCAGATCTCTATCGCCATCTAATGGAGTTGAATTACATCCAAATAATTTGCATAACTTCACAAGCAAAACATCTAAACGCTAAAGCCTCACTTTTTGAGTATGTACAAGGTTTAAACTTGGCATCGTGATTACTTACCATGTCAATGGAAAAAGAACATGTTCTCACTTTTCAACGTTCAATTGTTTGTTCACTATCGCCATTGAACGCAACAACTCTGATAGATTGGGGTCTTGGCGAGTATTTCAATTGCCACACTCTTCGCTCTATAATAATATTCCTTCATTTACTAACTTCCACTTAATCCTAGACGAGGGTCACAGAAGGGGTTCCCCATGCCCATCCAGGGGAGTCTCAGGGACTAGGCAAATACACCCAGGACAGGATGCCAACCTATTGCTGGAAACATTACTATCACTTACACAGTCACAAACACAAACACACACTATATGGGGCAATTTAGAGCATTTCATTTACCTTGAATTCATGTTTTTGGCCTGTGGAAGGAAACCAGAGAAATCCACGCGGACACGGGGAGAACATGGAAACTCCACCCAGCTCGGGATTCGAACCAGGCTGAGAGGCAAAACTGCTAACCACTAAGCCACCCGCTATAATAATATGTTTATTCGAAATATATAAACTCCAAAATCATCACTCTTTTAAAAACAACTGCCTTTTAACTTTCATGCTGCTATCAATTTCTTCAGCGCTAGTCTGTATAAATCCAAAAACCCACACGCTGGACGGGTTCCATAACTTTTCTACCTATAATGCGTGATGACATGATGCGGTGGAGTTAAATTCTCATCCTCTCTGCTGGGTGGCCACTGGGGCATTTCAGTGTGGTCCTAATTACAAAGAATTAGGTTTTAACTATTCCCAGAAGACCCGTACTCCAGGCTGGTGCGCATGGGGAAGCCTGAGCACTGACTGCAGTCTGTGTTGCTGATTTAAGTAATTTATGTGCATGTCAGTTAGAGAAGCCACTGTTTACTGCAGGAGGTGATTACATCCACCCACTCTCTGACCACATCTGCCCGCCGGCTATAGTCTGATTAACACCAGCCTCAGCAAATCCACTTTCAAATTTGGAGATAAGTCAAAGAGGATATCGTGCCGTTTCATCATTGCTGTTCATTCTTGGTGTTTCTCAGAATTTGGTACTGAGTAGAACATGCAGTGTGGACACAAGGCCTCAATAAAACATGTTGTAGTGCACGCACTGCCCACTATAATAGGTTTACCTCCCTGTTTCTACCATCATTCTCAATTCCGCTCCTGAAACCTGATTTCTGATATAAATCTGAGTCGTTTGTCCAGCCAGGACATCACTGACAATAACACACACTTCTGAGCACTTCACATGAATGCGTTATATACACTACATTATTTTGAGTCATAAAGATAAAATCATTAATTTAAATCAGCGAGCTGATTCCTGATGAGCTCTAAACCTGTTCTGGCTGTTGTTTTTAAAGTGTGTTCTGTATTTTGACCACTAAATGGCAGTTGGTGATCGTTAGAGAAACCGGAATCCCGTTACTCAGCGATCAGTGTTCACTTTAAAAAACGGACTAGATGACATCGCAGAAGACCAGTTTATTAACTATTTTGTTTTTTTATTATAGTGTGTTTTTTAATACAATAAGACACTCAAGGTTGTGTTTTATTGTGAATAAATCATAAGAAAGAAGTGTAACTGTACTCCTAATAACGCCTCTTTTCCAGGATTTATTTAAAATAATGCACATCCTCTTGTACTTCAGTGTGTTTTTAAATCAGCTCTACTGATCATACAGATGGACTTTGTAGTTCTAAATATTCATTACTGTAGTCCATTTGTTTCTCTTCATACTTTCTTTTATGATTTAGGTGGTGGAACATTCTCAGCACTGCGATGACACTAATATAGAAGTGATGCTAATGGCACACGTCTCTCCTCTCATCATTCTGCCTGCAGCATCCAGGGATTACTGATGGAGGATGAGGAACACAAACTGTGCAGCAACAGAAGACCTACTGTTTCTGATGCTACATCCACAAGGTGTAACAGAGTGTACAACACACACTTGAGGGTAACAGAGTAAACAACACACCTGCACCACCATGTCAGTGTAACTGCTGTGCTTTGAGTCAGCATCACTCATTCAGAACACAATACTATTATATAACAGTAATAATTACCCAGCGCAGAGACGCCGTAGCCTGGTGGGCAGGTGGTGTGAGGTATGCAGAACTCCACGGCCAGGTGGTATCCGGACACACACTCACAGAGTCGGTCATGTGTGGCGTTGCACTCCCTCTTGACAGCCTGCCTCTCCTTGCAGACGGTCGTGCAGTGTTGGCAGTTCTCTCCCCAGTGCCACTGCTCAGCAAAACGACGTTCGGGGCAGGGGGTACAGATGGTGGGCAAGGATGAGGTGCAGTGATGCTTCACGGCTGTACCAGGGGGGCACTGGTCACACAGCAGGTGTCTGGAGGTGATGGGGTCATGATGATGGTACTTGGGTGTGTCATGGTTGGCCCAGGCAAAGGATACCATGAAGAACTAAAGAGATACAGAGTATTATAATATAATAGTATTTTATAATATCCAAGTTTATGTTGGTTTATATTATTACAATCTTGGCAGCGTTTAAAGTTGCACATTAGAGCTCATGACCAGGGGCTGGCAACCTATGTTATTAAATTGTGGGGTGTTCTTAAGTCCCTCTCTAGTGGCAAAACAATTACACCTGTAATACAGAACATTCTCAGGTTTGGTTTCCAAAGTTGGGAAGGACAGGAACTTGAGTACAGTTTGCAAGTTCTCCTCGCCTAGAACAAAAACAGAGAGATGGGGTAGGCTCCAGCAACCACTTTGACTTTCATCCATTCATTTATTATCTAACACAGTCATCCAAGAAGGAAGCAGGGGGTTCCCCATGCCCATCCAGAGGAGAACATCTCGGGCACTGGCAAGACAAGGAGGTTTACACTCGCTAGGCTCACACTCACCCATACGCACACACAAACGCACTGTATGGGGCAATTTAAAGCATTCAATTCACCTTGAATCCATGTTTTTGGACTGTGGAAGGAAACCGGAGAACCCGAAGGAAACACACTGGGAGAACACGGAAACTCCACCCACATCGGGACTCGAATTGGGAATCCCCAGTGCTGAGAGGTGAACGTGCTAAGCAGTATTTTGTTCTGTTAGAATTAAGCCATTTTTTTTTATTTTTTACTAATGTAGTCATGATGATTCTAATTCGTTCCTACGATAAATTAATTGTATGACATTTAATCATGTTCAATTGCAAAAGCAATTAATTATCTCAAATAAACTACCAGGATTTTTTTAAAGCTGTATTGTTTAACCCTGTTTATACGCACCATGTTGATATTATTACAATACAATGCAATCCACTGAAAAAACACTATCATTCTGATGATTTGCACTGAATGATGTTAACCAGGTGGGAGGAGTTTAAACTGTAGCTGCTGATTCCAATACTCAAGCAGGCTTCCAAAAGATCATCAGTGGGGGGGGGGGGGGGG